>WBMZ01001122.1:0-192217 GCA_013400975.1 Atrichornis clamosus
CAGGCCTTGCAAAACCACAACAGATATTAAGCAAAGGACTAAATGGGAGCCTGAGCTTCCATGCTGAGTGATGGGATGTGGAGTGTCCAGGTCAAAGTTGAAATACAATGATAAGCCAGTAGAACAGCTTGTGTCATGCCACTGCTTGTGTTCCAGAGTCCACGGACAAGACGAAAGAGACTATGGTTTACCGAGAGCTCAGCTTAGTGCCTTACAGCAACACTAAAATCTATGGAACAGTACAGTCTGATTTTAGCAAACATTTTCCTAACTACAGATGTAAGTAGAAGGCACAGTTGTTTCTGTCAATACCCTGAAAGCACCAGAATTCTTTTCATCTAGCCTATATTAGGTGCTAGGAAAATGTTAATATTGACCATGGGGTGGGATTTAAAACACTCTTTAAACACACCTTGGTTACATCTGGTTAGTTACAGTAAGTTCATCACTGACGTTACGCCCAGTTACTTTTTCAAGGAATGTCAACATTTGAGGGCTATAACTTACTGGCAGTTTAATGTTATCCTGGGATTAATATGAGGGGAGAGAAGTGGGCTGTGAGTTACGAGGGGATGTGTACTGCAAGAGATTTGGCAGTCCAGAGTTCTCATTACGCCAAAATAAGGGATGTCCTAGATCTATATGTATGCTATTAATCACTAGCTGGGGTTTACCAACAAAAGCAGTTTTTCCATTAAAAAATTCATTGCTCATTTCAAGAGGAACAGAATTATCCTATCTGCAGAGCTTAGATTTTGGGAAAAAAACCACCAGAGTTTCTTCAAGTTCTCTTCAAAACATTCTAAAATCAGACAGAAGGCTTCAGAAGAGAAAATATTTTTCTACTCCTGCTTTCAAGCAGCACTATTCCATCTCAAAATTTATTAAGTATTTACTGACTTGAGTTGGCAGAAAAGATAATCTTCAAGCCATCAGCACATATAACAGCAACAAAGTAAGTAGATTTATAATTAGGGAATTAGCTATTAGGAGAATTAAGATCCCTGTCTTTTGGAAGAGTCCCAGTTAACAGATCAAGAACATAGAGATTTGTCAAAATGTGCAACCTTGTGTATAAATTGATAAATAGATATAACAAATGTAGCATAACAAAGAACAGCACATATAGAAAATGACAGTAATAAAGGAAAGTACAGAACAGACAAAAAGATAGCATCATAAGCTCCAAGAATATTTCCAGCTGGTAGGAACCTCAGGAAGTCTCTCATCCTACCTCCTGCCACCTGTATCTGGGACAGCTATAATGTCAGACCAGCTTACTCAGGCCTTTACCCATCCAGATTTTGAAAACCATTGATGATACAGACAGCACAACTGCTCTGGGAAATCTGTAGTGTTCAGAGTGTAGATGGCAAGAAAGAAACAGGCAGTCAGAAAAATGCAGAAGGAAACAGAACCTTGAGGTGATACTGAGGACTGTCACAGAAAGAAAAAGAAAGGGTAAGGGAAGAAAGTACAGCTATTTCAATAATAAGAAAAAAAGTATAGGAAAACATTTTATAGTACTTCAGTTTATCCAGAAGCCTAATGTGAAGGGTCTAATTCTTTAATCCTTGATTTTGTAAAATAAATCAACAAACTAAAACAAAACAGAAAACCTTTACGCCCTTTTAAGCCATCTCAACACAGACTCTGAGGTACCCCAAATCACCAGCTGCTTTCAAACAGGTAGGCTGCAGCAATCTTGCTGAGCTGTGTTTGACATATTTCTGCTAAAATTTTGAGTATAAGCAATGAATGACACTATTTTGTATGTTGAACTTTGTTGTTCCATCAGATAAGCTGATCGTGAGCCCTCCAACTAAATACATCTACTATACAGCTACTTTAAAGTTTCCCTTTGCAAGGAATTGGGAAATGGCAGGAAATCATGGCAGGGCCATTTTTAGGACTGCTGAATTGAGAGATTTAGAGAAACATTTTAAGTTTTGTTTCCTGGCCTATTTGTTCTGTTATGACCATTCTGATCATAGAACCTGCAAGCACAGGACATCTCTAATGTTGGAAATGGAGGAGGAAGGATACTGTATTAGTATCAACTCTGTTGCCACTGCATGGTCAAGCAAGACGAAGACAAAAATGAATGAACAAAATTATCACCATTTGGTTTATTAGCTAGTAGTAATGAGATGCTCAGGGCTATTATAGCTTAGACACTGAGGCACAAGTCCCTGGCTGGAAGAGTTTATACTGATCACCACCAGTCAGGGCATCACATGATTCCGTGAGACTAAGGGGTAAAAAATATTTTGCCTTTCAGATCCTCCTGGGTTTTTTTACTGACATGAGTTGGTATCACTAAGTCTTGATTTAATATTTGAAAGACCTGTGTGTCGACAAGGGTATGATTCCCTCAATAATTGAATCAATATGGAATTGTGTCCCTGGAGATGGAGAGGAGACTGGAAAGGCAGCAGAAGCAGCCAATGAGACAAATAAGAGGTCTTCTTCTGAGGTTAACTATGAGGGGCCATGCCATGTAATGTTTTGATGATCACTGTGCTCTCCACAAGACAGCACTCTGAGTTAACATTAAAATCTATGCCTGTCCTCTTCTTAAGTTTAAGACAATAATACCAAAGGTAGCAAGATCCTTTTAGCATTCAAAGTAAGTAATCAGGTGATGACAGGAAGCCACATCTGAACGTCTGAACTAAGAAAACCCCACAGAGCTTCAAGTGCCCATGACGCAGTCTTTTCCAACTGAGTGTAAATAGGACATGTCACCTCACCCAACACCCTGGACCACAATGTTTTGAAGGTAGAAAAGGAGGAAACCACACTGCAAAGAGGAAGCGACAAATGCAGTTTTAAAAAGCTTGCAGGTTTAAACCAACTTTATCATAACCAGAAACAGCTATTAAATTCTGAAGTAATAACATATCATTAACAATTTAACTGTTGGAACTGGACAGCAATCTCTCAAACATTTTCAATGGCACCATTGAGTGTAGGAATTGCTCACCACTATAGCAAGGCAACTACTGGCAAGGAATTGTTTATCAGAGCGATTAGAGTATGGCACACCACTACCACAGGTACCTGTGAAAAAGGCAAGACAAATATCACATAATTTCATATGGAACTAAGAAGCAGGGCCAACTGGGAAACAGTTTTATTTTTGTTTTATTCCTCATGGGTTTAGCAAAAGCAAAACCTTGCAAAACAACGTTTTTTGGTTGGTAGGGTGCTAAGAATGGTGAGAAAGAAAAGAAACGCCCATACAATAAACAAGATGTTATTTTGTGTAGCATGTCTCTAGTTACAATCAAGAACCTCTGCCTTTTCTCCTTTCCTGTGTTCAAGATTTTTATTTTACCACCAAAAACACAATCCCACATAACATGCTAATTCTGATAAAACACTTTTTTGTTTTCATTGAAACCATAGTTGTCACAAAAATCTTCAGCACAATCAAAATAAGTACTTTATCACATTGAAATCTGCTCAAAATCCACTGTTTTACAAATACAGCAAGTTGCAATCATTAATGTATTTATTTGTTTAAAATGCATTTGATTTAAAACTGTAATACACCAAAGTGCAGGTGACTCTACCACCTTAGAAAGAACCATCAAATCCTGGGCTAAAGCCATAATAAACTCAAAATTGTCTTATATTGCATGGGCTGAGCTACCCTATTACATGCCATTCAGCTTGCTCATAATTACTATTCAGCCTGCAGGACCCAAATACCTTGTTAGAACAAGCAAGGAAAACAAGGTATCCCTAAGGGAAATCCACAGCTCATTAAAATCAGTTTTCCAAGTCCTTTACACAGTCAGAAAGGCACTAAGATGATAGAGCCTCCTCTCACCCATAGGATCTTCTCATCCAGGCAAAAGACATTCCATTTTAACAGAAGGCAGGTTCATCTCAGGATACATCTACATTGTGCATGGTAAATACTAGAAAGATTAGCCTGTGCTGACCTCTGCCTGTGTGACTCATCTGCTGTTGGAACCCTCTGGATCCCAACAGCTCATTTCATGCTAGCTCACATGACCATCACAGTGGTGACTAAGAAGCAGATGCACCCTCAGGAAAAGAACTGGGCAGTTTTGGATGGTAAGCCAAGGCAATGAACTCTAGGGCCATTAAGGACTTGACATGTTGATTCCATGCTGCTTGGAGTTACCTCATACTAACCTGAAGGAAAGTAATGTGACTAGTCTTTGCTAATTTGCATGATTCTGGTGAACAGTCAAAAGAACAAAATAAAGGCTCCATGAGGTTTTTGGCCTGTAACCTGAATCCACCGTGAATTTTTTCTCTTGAGATTCAGATTTGGTCACTGACAGGCACTTATATTAGTTTGAAGGCACTAAAGTTTATCCTTAACTTCATTCCTACCAAACATTAACTAGAAAAGATTTACAGACTTCTAAAGCTCAAAAACCCCCTGCAGGCCCATCTTCTTAGTCACTCATCCTTCAGCGGATAGCAGTTTTCAGTGGGGAGCATAACTCTCAAACATGATAGGCACTGTTTCAAGTCTTAAAACAGAGCATCAACATTATCAGTTTGAAGTTTAAACAAAAGGGACAGCAAGGGAAAAGGGAGTTGGGTGGTATTTATGAAAGATCATTCAGCAGCAGATGCTGATGATGACTGGCCCCAGGAATTCGGTACTTGAGGCATATATTTACTGCAGCTGAGATTTGACTGTAGGCCAAAGGCAGGCAAAATGTCATATTTCATAGCATAAACAACAGTAAATGAAAGACATGGCAGCTCAGGCGTCAGCACAAATGAGCTTGTCAAATCCTATCTGCTAGGATTTGAGCTGTTACCCTGCTGAAATGCATACCATTGTTTGTCTGATCAAGCATTACCTGAGCTCAGTAACCACAAGTCAGGCAACGGGCATTACAGTTTATTGCTAACCCCTCTGACTGATCTTTGGAAGTGGTCTGCATTGCCTAACTCACACAAAAATACACAAGAGAAAACACTTCATATTTTTGTTTAAGGAGTAAGTCCCCGTTAGCGAACAGCAGTGTCAGACAACCAAAAGAGTTGGCGTTGATCCCCCTATAGCTACCCTGTAAGTGCAACACTGTTCTGTTCCAAACTCCCCTGCTCTGGTTCCCAGGTGAGAATGCCCCTGCTCTGGCTGCGGCTTGATGACCAGCCATTGGCTTAGATTCTCCTGCCTTCATGATGGCTTTGAGCACTTCCAGATAGCATGGAGCTAGCTAGCACAAAAACTTCTGGTTTAATTTCTTATAAAAGTTCTCTAGTTGGTGCACATGAAAACCACCCCACAAAGTGAACAAACATGCAGCAAGCAAAGATTATTGAGGACTTGTTTCAAAATCTCAGTGAAAACACCACTGCGATGTAGGCTAGGAGAAATTGGAGGCACAGAATGAATCTTACTGAAGGAACTGGTGGAACACTGAATGTATGTACCTCTGCTTTCAGTGTACTTGAAAAAATACAGGATCGCCTATACAATATAGATTTCCAGAATGTCCTAGAGACAAAAGCTGCAACCACTTGAAATAGAATTCTGTATTCTGATTGCTTATAATTAATCTTAATTATGTGCCATCCTGCATAATTGACAGTTCTTCCTTAGACCCAAATGACAAAATCCAGCCTCCTGTTTCACTAAGCAAAACCAACAAACAATGAAATTTGACAAGTCAGATTTCTACCATTTAAAAGAAGGAATGAAAATTGAAAGATAAGCAAGGGAAGCAAAACACTGGATGGAATCAGATATTTTAAGAACTCAAGAATTTATTTATTTTGTGTGTAAGACATTAAGATTTTTTTCCCCATTCCTTCAAAGCTACAGAAGCATAGCTGTTGAAGCCTGAAATTGTAGTTCCATACCCTTTTGCTTTTAAATTAAACAAATGATCTCAGTTTTTGGAGCGGTTTTTGACTCCAGGGAAACTATGTCATTAAGAGAGTGCCAGAAACATATTTAATTGATGTGTGTCCCAAGAACAGCTCAAAAGAGGGCACACATACCACATATAGATTTCAAGGAAATTATTGAAAAGCCACAGAGAGCTTCAACTGAACGTGATACGTGAAACAAGGCATATGAAAGACTCAGTATCAAAAGGGTAAATGCAGTTTGGGAGATATTAACCTGATTACCTAAGAGGTACTATGAATTGGATATGCTCCTTTGTGCACCAAATCCAGCCTGGACAGATGGAGGAGACTTTATGCTCCATTTTCTGACATGTAATTAGTGTTTAGGGGATGATCAAGTTACAGACACAAAGTTTCAAACAATTTTTTGATGTATAGTAACCAGCCTATAACATAAGATTTTCTGACCATTTACTTGAGTGGCTTACAGAGTCCACAACTTGACTTTGCTGTTCTCATTTACAGTGTAATACTTTCTATGCACCTGCTTGACAGAAAACAAGTCCAGCAACATCCTTAAACAAAGCACTCCACATTGGGCTCTGAAACAAGACTTGCAAAGGCTGAATTATCTCGGCTAATTTTATGAAATGCAGGTTTTCATCCAAATGATAAGCAATTTTAGTATTTTTCTGCACCATATCCTCCTCTCTCCTTCCTGCCATCATTGACAATTTTCAGGATTTGCTGACAAAAATGTAAGCAAAAATAAATTACCTGTTGCATCCTTGTTGGATTTACGTAACAATGCCACTGTCAAACTTCCATGACTGTAGATTATGAAGTCATTGGCCTGGAACTATGAGTTCGCTATTAAAATGTTACTACTTTACATTATAGTAATGAGTGCTTTCAAAAAACCAAATTTGAAATCTATTTTTGTTTTTGTTTATAAACTCTATTTAAAATTGCAGCAGAACAAGGCTTAAGAATCAGATCCCTGATTAGGACATCTGTAACTTGACGTTTTACGTTAAAAAGGCTGTTGGCATGGCTTATCAAAAACCCAAGTCTTTGCAGACTACACCAGCAATCACACAAGGCCACCTTCTATTTATTTCTCCGTCAGCATCCTACATCTCTAAGACTGTGCTCATATGTACAGGTACATGAATAACAGAGTTAGTTTTACAAAATATAGGCGAAGTCTTAGCCCACCTCCACTAACACTACTCTAAATAGCTTTTAATTACTTTGAACGTAACTTTTAATTATTTCAGCAGAGAGAGACGGACATCAACCCCTTCATTAAGGCAAGGAGTATTCAGCGAGAACCGTTTCGGAAAGGGTGGCTTGTGGCAGAAGTTGCAGCTGGTACACATCCAGCAGCCGTGGCCGAGTCAGCCGCGCCACGAGGGCGCCGGGGCTCGCTGCCAGCCAACTGACGGGGAAGTAAGACGAAGAGGCGAGTTCATGAAGAAAGACTGCAGCAGCGTGGGAGGACTATGACCTTTTGATCTCCAAGATGTTCCTGATGTACCCAAGTGACATGTCAGCTCTAATAAGCTGCACTCTCAAACTGGTGGCAGGGGCCGACAAATTACTGTGAGATCTGAAGGCATTTGTTGTGATGATCCTGGCCTGGATGGGGCATATCAGCGCTCCCCCAGCAGGACTATCTGGCAGCCTATCCCAACAATTCCCAAACCAGGGGTTGTAACCTCCAGCAGGGTCACAGCCGCACAGAGTGGGGTCGCAAGCCTGACAGAGATGTGATTGTTCATGTCAGTATTTAGGGTCGCAAGCTTGGCTGGGGTGAGTTCACCACCAAAAACAGAGGCACAAGCACCATTTGGGAACAGCTGGTCTAACAGATTTCATGCACAGAAACAACTTCCGGATATTCAGCTAAAATGTGCCCAAACTACTGTCTTAAATGTCCATGTGCCAGCCTGAAACAACAACTCCCTGCCAGGTATCAGACTGGCTCAAATTACTCCCAAAGATTCATGGCTGCTTACTCAGTAGTAGCATCTGTTTTGCTTTCTTCATGACAAATTTTCCATTGTTAACAGTGCAGCTATTCATACTTGAGCCATTGTCTTTTCTACCCTTCCTGGTGCTAGTTAAGCACCAGATCATGTAGGAATCTTCTGTAGATTGCCTGAGGGACTGGAGCAACAGCAGGACATTTTAGGAGAGCAGAAATTAGTATAAACACAGCCTTCCTTTAGTTACTTCCTTTACTTCCTTTAGTTAAGCTCCAGGCATTTCCTCTTTCTACCATTTCTTCACCCATCTTTCTGTACTGCACTGTGACCACTTGGGTTGCCCTCCTTTGCATGCTTCTTATTTCATTTTTTAGTATAACTGATATTATAAAAAGACTAGCAGAATCCAGATTAGATTAATTTTGTCCATGTGAAGCATGCAAAATCTGCTCATACTCAAGCTCCCTATTTTAATTAAATCAAGAGATAATGAACCAACCATATACTGGCTTTTATTATCACGTTATGTTTGGGTTTGAATGTAATGTCTTAGGAGCAGACTGTCACTAGGAAGAAGTTCATTCACATGCCAGAGCACCCAGCTATAACCTCCAAAAACAGCTAACAGGTTATAAAACTTCCATCATTTAAGACAATAAATCATTATTGCAATAATAAAGCAGGAAATAGATACAAATTAAGCAGAAACGCTATTGTGCTCTTTTCACGATTAAGGGGAATAATCAATCAGAGAAGCTGCCTGAGATTAACAAGGAGCCACTTTTTCAAACATCCTGCAGTAAACCCAGAGGAAAGCCAGCTGGAATTGCAACTAAAATATAGGCATCAGACTCTAAAATTGTCCTCTGTCACCTCGCCCTCACCTTCCCTTTTGGCATAACACTTGCACCTCAGGTCACTCCTAACTGGTTCAAATTCTGCAGGTGAGCCATGTATTTCATGTAACGCCACAAGCCAAATATAACTCCCATAGTGATGTTTTCCCATGTATCCAAATCCTTCTGGTCCCTTCCAGTTCCATCAGAAGAAAGATTCATTGATGTTAGTATAAAACTTCAGAGAAATGGAACTGAATGCTACTGACTGATGAAGATTCATTTAATACTTTTTCCTCAACCTCTGTACAGATTTAAGGAAAATCCACAGTGAGTTAAAACAGAATTTAATTGGTCATTGTGCACAGGGACAAGTGGTGTTTAGGTTGTTTTTACCCTTGAATTCATTTTTTTTTACAATGTAATTTGAAAGGTAAGTAAGTTTGGAGCAGTTCCACCAACACTGGGTGCAATGTTGGGCTGCAGAAGGAATTCAAGAGCCAAACCATGCCTCACATTTCTGGTTTAAACCACTGACTTGCAGGACCACAGTTAAAAGTTCTATATTCACACACACTGAAATATGAGTTAATCTTATTTTTAAACATTTTTAGGGCATAGGGAAATGACCAATTGCAAATTGTTACAATACTTTACAGTTAAATGTCATCAGCTGAAACTCAGTGACTGACCCATGCATGCTCTCAAGCTTGCTGCAGTTACAGGAACACAGGAGTAAGCTGGTATGTGCAGCAGGATTTATGGAAAGCCGTTCTACTTTGCACTGGAAAGTGCAACACATACTCGGCTGCACTTTTTCTCAGCTGTGGTAAGCTCCTCAGCAGCTGAGAGGCTGTAACTTCTAACCACTCAACTACGACTGTAATCACTTCTGTTACTGTGCTTCTGATTATATAGATGAGTGATTCCCAGCAAATTTACCTGAAGGGTTTTTGGATTACAAATTGTTGATTAATGATTGTAAGTCACATCACGTCTTCAGAAAGAAACCACAACAAAGCAGTAAAACTTTGTATGCTCTCATCATGGCAATTAGGATATGAGGAATGGAGATTCTCTTAAATTGATATATAGAGGTCTTTGAATGTTCCTGCAGACAGTTTTCAACCTTTCCATAGCCTAGATCAAGTGATTATGCATATGTCATTCAACTTGAAACTTCCACAGACACATACAGTCTCTGTAACGCTGTTTCACAGAGAGATTTATCTTTTGATTAAAAAGCCGTTAAAGTTTGGCTGGATGTTATTATGTCACTACTTCCCACTTGGTGAAATATAGCATCCAAATTAGTACAGGCTAACATGACAACTGTTTCTGTGAAATCTAACTGCTCCATACACCACCACAGCACTGCCTGATGCAGAAACAATCACAGTATCATTTCCTCTAATCGTTAATATCATTTGTTCCGGACCCTATAATGATGGTGCACTTCCTTGTGGCATTCTCAACAACCAGAAGGGCTTTTCTCCTTCCACTGAAGCACTGGAGTGCAGACTCCTCTACTGTTAAGAACAGAGTTGCAACAAACATGAATGCAGAGCAAACACAAGAATGAAATCCTATTTTGAGGCTTGTTTTTCCCTACAACATGTATTAATGAGTTTTAACAAGGTTGCTCCTTTATATTTTGGTGCCCTCTTTTTACCTGTCCTGAAGTGGATGTACTATGCAGTAGACGAGCTCCTTCTCACCTTTAAGAGTATGTGAGGCTAACAATCTTCTTCATGAAAGCTGGAGAAGTAACTCAAAGACAGAACAGAGTGAAGTGATAAAAGGCTTCCCACAGCACTACGAGCTGGTGCAGAGGATTACAGGGTCTCTGCTGGAGCAGTTTCTTAAAATGCAGCTGAGACATGAAGTCCAGCAGCAAAATAAAGAATTAAAAAGACACTCATTACACTTCCCTGTATCATTATGACTGTAGAGGGCAAAAACTATACTGTAGCAGTTCCCTATCTGAATAAGCCATAAACCAAGAAGAGAACTCCATTAGAGAATCACAGAACCACAGAATGGGTAAAGCTGGAATGGACCACAGCGGGTCATCTGGTCCAACTTCCCTGCTCAAGCAGGGTCATCCCAGAGCACATGGCACAGGATTGCATCTGGACAGTTCTTGAACATCTCCAGTGAGGGAGACTCCACAACCTCTCAGGACAATCTGTTCCAGTGCATGCTTGCTCACACAGTAAAGAAGTTCTTCCTCATGTTCAGGTGGTACTTTCTGTGCATTGATTTCTGCCAATTTCTGTCCTTTTGCTTGGCACCACCAAGAACAGCCTGGCTCCATCCTCTTCATACTCTCCCTTCAGATATTTATATACACTGATACAGTCCCCTCTTTACCTTTTCAGGAATGTGTTTTAATTTTTAGGGTTCATACCTCCACACTAGTCTCAGCATGCATAGACATGGCCTAACTGTTGGAATCCACCTTCCAAATAATCTGGAAATGGCATTAGTGTTATTTGTACTCATTGCCTTTTTGCATATTTAAACTTCACTAGATTTCACAGGGTCCACACAAGGGGTCACAATCAAAAGACCTTTCTTGCACCAGGCCAGATGGTTCTTGAGTTTCAACAACTAGTAACCTCCACACAGATTATAAATAATGAGAAAAAAAAAAAAGGGGAAAAAAAAAAAAAAAAAAAAAAAGGGTAAAAATAAAAAATAAAAAATAAAAGTAGCAGAATAAGAATTCTCTTGTCCACTGAAAAAGCGACTATTCCCAAATACTTGGGTCTCTGAAAATCAGAGTGGATCCATATTAAAATGAAAGGATATTAATTTATGAACTGCCCTATTCAAAAATGTATTATAATTAACTAACAATACTGCTTCAATGAAGCAAGACGAACTACCTCCTGTTTCAATCAAAATTGTGTAAACCAGCCTACAATCAGTTTACAGAGCATTCTGCTAAAATACTAAAGGCCTAAAACATGCCAAAGTGTTACGATACTTTCCAACACATTTAAATTCATATCATGCTGGAGCTCTTCACTAGGACATGAAGTATTCTGCATTAGCCTGAACACTAAAACGAGGAAGTGTTTCAGAAACTTGTTTAACAGCTGCTTGATTCATAAGCTCACAGTTCCTGCAAAACAGGTATAGTTATGTTCTCATAGAATATTGTTTTTTATTTTAATTAAGTTACCTGTAGGTCCAACCCTAAGCATTAAGTGTACACATAAATCAATAAATAAACAAACCAAAAGCCTCTGATCTCTGGGGGCTCCTCAGTTCACTTGATAATTCCTTCAGTGTTTTCACTCCATTTGGCACCAGGACTTTAACATGGTGATTTGAAGGGAGACAAGTAATAAACTACAGAACTGATCTTACTCTGAGGTGAATGAAGGTCAATTCCTTACCTTCCCCATAGGAATATCTTGAAACATTAAGAAAAAAAAAGTAGCAGAATAAGAATAAAGCCCCAAATTTAAAAAAATGGTAAACTGAGGCTGGAAGAATAAAACAGTTTAACCACAATCTGACAATGGACCAACGGCAAAGCAAGGCAGAGAAGCTGAGATTCCAGCTTCCAATCTTCTGCTCCTAAACTAAAGTAGGAAAAACCTGTGGGTGGGAGAAACTATGGTAGCTTAGTTTTTTCCAGTCTCCACAACACAAGAGCCTACTTCTGCTCAACAGCTTAAAAGAATTCCAGATCAGAGCAACAAAGATGAAAAGGTCAGACTAAACTCACTGCTCACACTGTGCACTGAAAATATACAATGCTATGACAAACCGCTTGATGAACACAAGTGGCAGAAGACTGAATACTGGTCTCCCCAGATCTAGCACAAGTTTACAGACAATTTTAAACACAAAGTAATTCTGACTTTTTCAAACAAATATTTGAAAGTACTAGCTGAGACGGAAGAAGCCCGAAACAGCATTCCTTTTTTCTGCTTGACACTTTGTGCAGGCTGGGAGGGGGATACTGTTCTTGTTCATACCAACACGCCCCTGAGCTTTTCCAAGAAAGATGTAGTTTGGCTTTGATGTCTGTGAGAGGAAGTTGGAGCTTGCAGCTGGCAGATATATTAATAGGACAGGCACTGGTGGACTAGAAGGGATCTCAAGTAGGTCATACTGTCCTATCTCTTTGCAGCACACAAATGAAACACAAATTTCCCTGTCCACCTAGTGCTAAAATACACAGGCTTAGAATTAGTTTCTAAAGACTTTTATATTAGGTAAAATTTAGTCATGTGAACTTTGCAAAGAAAGCAAAAATAGTACAGTCACAGACACAGATAACTTGTTTTAAAAAATCCATTAACAGTCATACAAAATATTTCTACTGTTCGCTTAGCATAATGCAGTTTGAATCTATTTTTTTAATTAAAGATATTATTTTAATTGGGTAAGAGCTACTTTTTATGTTTAAATAATAAAGCATTACTTCTTATGGTACTCCTGGGCTTGTCTGACTACCCCTGCAACGTAAAATAACTTTAAGGCTTCTCCAAGTTGTCTTTGACTGGAAGACCTAAACAGAGGCTATTACATAAAGCAAACTTCTGTATTTTATTCATCGCTTTAACTTGTGGCAAACTAAGAAATTTTTTTGTCTGTCTTGAAACAAAAGTATGCACAGATGTGGGAATTTAGCTGGACATAACCATTTCCTACAAGAAATACCAACAAACAGTTCATGAATTCTTACACTGCTACATAAGTGGTGCGATTTTACAGCCAGCATTGCTTTTATAAATCCATTTATATTCTCATAAAAATCTAACATATTTTTAGGACAAGTTTTCATGCACTAGATTGCAATTTTACAGAAGACAAGCCCACAGTCTGAAACAGCTTGACAATGTCCTTTCAGCTTGTTCATCAGATTAACTTTCTGTCACACATCAGATGAACAGCTTCCTTGGTTTCTTGCCTAATCTAACACATAACCCAAGCAATTCCCTTCTCAAGCACAATAAGAAGCAAAAACAAAAGACACTGTAACATTCCACTTCTTTCTAATAGCACATTCAGTTTGAAATTTTCACTTCTGCCTCTATCTAAGAAAGATTACCCTTTTAGCAAACCATTTACAGTGACGGGACTCTGATTTCAGCTAGGATTAGAACAACATATTAGACATACACAAACCAAGCAGTCTGAGTTGCTTACAGGACTAATAATGTGTTATGGGTCCTTTCACATCTAGGTCACTGGTTCAAATTCAGCTTTAGTTGGTGATGAGTGACAAGGAATGAGGTAAGAACCCAGTCACAAATCCAGCCTCCTATCCCTGACTCTGCAATGTATCCTCTTTGTGCACTTGGGCTACTCATCCAGCTACTCTTTCCTGCAAATTCTACAGTTGTAAAAGCGAAGTAATTAATTAATTTTGGATTCTGAAAGCACAAAAGATTATCAAAAGCTTAAAATACTGCTACTTTCAGGCTGTTCAAGAGCTAACATGAAATATATTACAGGGAAACTTTCTCAGGACAGATCAACACCATGATGTTAAAAGAATCCACCAAAACACACTGGCCACACCTGTATCTTTTGATAGGAAGATAACATGGAAATAAAATGTTGAATGGGCCTGAAACTCCACTTTTCTCACAGATAGCATGGCTTAAAAGTGAGGAAAAATGGAAATCTAGAAGCAGCCATTTTATGAATAAGAAAGACATAGGGACAAAAGTATGTAGTGTGGAGATGCACTGTGTTCTTCACACAGCACGTGAATGCCATATCAATGTTAGTCACGAGAAGAGGGAAGGAAAAGAAGGAAAAAAGTTTATCAGTCCTACATCCCTTGATAAAACTTGAATTACTGAAGGAGCCTGCACTGCTGATGTCTGTACTGTTCTTGTCCTGTGGCAAAACAAATGTTTCCATTTTCAACAAGTGTGATGCTGGCACATTTTACCACTTCAGATCCTTAATTAAAGGAGCAACAGCAATAAAGGAATAAAACACACACAGAGCACCAATACAGTTTAACTCATTCTTAAGTTAAAAGGTGAAAAATAGTGGTGGTAGTTTAGACACTACATGATAGCTTCATTAATAGCCTGTAACTGCTGGAAAAATCATTATGCCATCTCTTACATAGTCCTGATTTCAGAATACTATTGAACTGTGGCTCATACACAGCACTGAGAATCTCTCATATTTGCTGAGAAATTTGGAAGCACTGCAACTATTCCATATGTTTTTCCAAACTATCTACAAATATTTTAACCACAGGACAAAAATATGTATTACTGAAAACATTTTGTTATTACTCCCACTTCAGAGTCAGCTATGCCTTTCTTTTCAGAGGAAGCTCATACAGAGCAATTCTAAAGGACAAGGAAAAGCACAAGTACTGTGATCAAGAGCATTCAATAAGACGATTAACAACAACTACGTGCCAAGATGGAAATCATAAAGGTAAAAATTATGCCTTCCTCTTCCAAATCTAGTTACCAGATTTCAACTCTTCCTGCCAGAGGTAGGGAGTGATGTTCATGCAACAATGGAGCCAACAAAAGGCACAAGCACCATTTCAAAACGATTCAAGGGGCCGTACTTTGCCAGGCTCCTACTGACAAACTTATGAAGTAAACACATCAATCAGTGTTAAGGCATTGCACTGAAGTTACTTGCTACTCCCTGACATTCTGTTGAATTTGTCTTCAATCTCTTTCTCTTGTCCACTGAAATGACTTGCTGAAATAATGTCAGTTTTAACCACTACTTAGTTGTTTTTGCCACCAAGCTGTACTTGTGTTAAGTCAGACAAGTTTGAGACAGTTGCTTGTGATCAACCAGAACACAGATAAGCTGAACAGAACCACCAGAAAATGCAGCAAGGAAAGAAAGAGGGGGAATACCCGTTATACAAAGTGAAACGTCTACCTGCAATTATCACGTCTTTGCAAGAAAGATGAGCATTGCTTTGCACCATACATTTGGGTCTATGCATGAACTGAACTCTAAATAACAAACTTTTCTGCATCTGTCCCTGACAGGGGTACTCTGACTACTCTTTGCAAGTGGGGAAAGCTGAAATTATTATATTACTTTGCAAACCTTGAATCAGAATTTTCTTTTCTTCTTAGCACACTAACTCCTCACTATTACTCAAAAAAGTGCTTTTGTCTAACTCTGTGCAGAAAAAAACCCCATGAAGTAGTACACGGGATCACAAAAAAGCCCATATTACATTCATATAACAGAGAGATGCAGTCTGAGGCACTGTACCTGAAAACCACACAAGCGTAATTCAAGGAACAGGACTGTGTATTTGCTTTCCTTCTTCTGTGACCAGTTGCTTCGCTTTGGAATCACTGATAATCATTAGATAAGATGACATTTGCAAGCTAGGCTGTGTATTTACTCTTGTAGCAGCTACAGAAGACTGAGAAAATAATGCTCTAAATACACGAGTGACAGTACAATGCTCAGAAACGGAAATGGCTCAAAAATTCATTCCCAGCCTTTAGAAAGTCTCAGATCTTTTTAGCTATTCCACATACTTTCTTTTTATTTATAAATGGATTTTCAAACTGGAAAATAATTTTGTTTCCAGACTGTTTTATGTTAGACTTGATAATTTGACTCTCAGCCCCCTGTATATCAACAGAAGACTGAAAGTTACAGTGTAGATTTGTGTCAGTGTAGAGTTCCAGTTCTGATAGAAGCGATTTCTTACCTTCAGACAGAGACAAATCATCAGCTGGAGACACCAGGTCTGCCTGGATCGCAGGGTCATTGCTCAGCGATGTGGTAATCTGATTTGTCAAGATAACCTGCAAAGGACAAGGAGAGGGGGAAGGGAAATGAATTGTTATAGCTACTGGAAGGCAGAGAGAAGCCCAGGACTGGAATCCTCCAGGCATAGCATCCAGGAGACCTTCTATTCTGATCTTAAGGAAATTAAGAAGCACTCAAAACATTTTGAAATACCTGCAGAAACCGAAAGAAATAATTGCAAGTGGAGGAAAAGGGATATTGTTAAAACTATTAAATACTAAACTTATACTTATAGGCACCTTAAATGAAGCTACTGTTCTGAAGAGCTTCATTCATCTTTTGTTCATCTTCTATGAACAATTTGATGCTCCTTACAAAAACCCACCATTTTCTTCATAGGCAAATAGGAAATCTATTTTCCTAGTAATTTCCACACAAGTTACATGCTTTCTTCCTTTGGCTGAAACACAGTGCCATGGAGAAAGGTGTGATAGGGATACATCCTCATTGATCTGAAGCACAAAAGCACTAAATGTCACAGAGGTATCTCTACACAAGAAGATTTTGGAGTGTTTTTCATGATCACAAGATTCTGATAAACACCAGACTAGTCGTACCCACACAATGCTCTCCTCTGACAGCATGAACTATAGCCATGCTTACAAGAGATGAACAATTTCTTGCACCTTTGAACACATGCAATTTTCTAGTAACAGAAAACATTAAGGCAAACACTGCAAACACCACAGAGAGAAGAGCGTAGCTATAACCACAATTATCTTGCTGGATCTTTGGATCTCTAAGCAGCTGCACTTTCCACATTAACAGCTGGTCTCCACTTTACTAACTGACATAAACTTCAAAAATTACCTTTTTATTTTTAAAGAACCAAAATGATCCTACTTGCACTGAGAACAGACCCACTCCAAACATATTCTCTTTGAAATTAATGGCCTGCCTTCAGCTGGATTTGACACAGGAGGAAGGGAGAAAGGAATCCTACACACTAGTCTTTGGATGCAGTTTCATGATGCTACTGGAATAAATTAATAGCTTATCACTGCTAAATGGAAGAGGAATTTTCCTGCTCTTCCCTCCCTCTGATCATGGCTTCCTCCTGCTTTCTAACACTTTCTTTTCCCATTTCAAGAACCCACATATCTGTGTCAAATCAGAGTGGTGGTGCTGCAGGCTATTATGTCTTCTTCAGGCAGCACGACATGAGCTGCCAACAATGTGATGGAGTATGTGACCTTTACCAAGACTAAACTCCACCTCCCTGTTCACATCAGCCCACCCATCTCTATGCTTGTAAACAGGTACGATGGTGCCTGAGAGCTTTATGGACTATAGCAACAGGACTAAACTGAAAAGTGTGTAAGTCAAAACTTCATTTACTCAAGAGGATTCCAAGACCTTCAGAACTCCACAGTGAGGCCCCTCATGCTCGTCTGCTATTGACTACAAGCTCTGAACAAACTTCAGCTGGCTATGATCAGCCTCCCCAGCTTAACCACGGGCTGCACCTTTCCAGGCTGGGCTTTATGATCGCTGCAGGGAACACGGAGATGGTAGGTAACACGGAGATGGTAGGTAACAGCCTTGCTTGGTCATACACCTCGGCTAAGGTTCTTAAGGTACAACTTGCAATACTGCCAAGAGCAAACACACACAAGAAACACATTACACCACTCTGCTGTTTCCCCCCAGAGCTGCTGTGTGCATCTATAAGCACCCAAAAGCAGACAGCAAAGGGCCTGATACACACAACTCATTACAGCCACTGGTGGCTGTCCTGTTCATAAGATTACAAGGTAAGATAATTCAGTTTAATAACAAAGAAGAAAAAAAGTGTCACTTTTTCCTTTATTCTTGCCCAGATACTTATCTTCCATTTTAGTGAGCTAGTTCATCCTTGAGATAATATGAGCATCAAAACTAGTTCTAGACAAATGAAAGAAGTAGGCAGTCAAGAGTCAGTAGGGATAAGGAACTGCATGCAAGACCTTTCCTTCTTGAAACTATTCTCACTTTGTTTTCACCATGTCACAAAAGCCACAGACTCACATATCCACAGTATCCACTACTAGAAAATGTGCTGAAACAGAACGCACTAACAAACTTAAACACACACGTACTGGTTAGGTATGAAGTTTTAATTGGCACACTTTTGCAATGATCACATTATTAACAAGTATCAAGCTCTGTAAGCGATTCAGTCACCCCAGGCTTGTGCCAAGATAATCTTTGTACTGTGCCATCACGAATTTTATTATTTATGCACCACATTTTAAAGAAATGTCACCATGCTTAAAGCACGTTTTTAAGAGAAAAAAAAACCCCTAAGCACACCATATTTCATATTGCTTTCCTTCAAAGGAAACTAACTTTGAAGGCTTCCAAAAAAATAAAAATTAACAAGAATAATGCAACTGCTTTTCTTTTTTAATCTTTCAGATTCCAGGAACTCCACAGCACTGTTGGCTGTAGGACTGAAAATCTTCTTTACCTTTTATGTTTAACTCAAGCTACGTCTCTGAGCCTAGATTTCAATTTCCGATGTATCCTTCAATAACTATTCAATATTAATATCCTAGATTCCCTTCCATACTGTTTAAAAAATCAGTTTAAAAATGCAGAGCCCTACCCAAGTAAATGCTCCTCTCTGACTTGCTCTGAGGATTGGAATTAAGGATATTCTTAGTTCCATGACTTCACTGATAGTTAAACATTTTTTTAAATACATTTTTAAATACTATCTTGAATAAGCATGCTTCCCCTGAGATAAGCCATATGCATGTACTGAATGCTTATTTTGGATTTAACTGAAAATTATTCTTCATTTCTGCAAGCCTGCAGAATCAGCATAGAGATTCAGTTGTCCCATAAGTACAAGACAAGGCTGTTAGTTAAGCACTAAATTTGTCATCAAATTCCCTGTCACTCTTCTGCAGCCTTGCTTACTGCAAAATTCTTCCATCAGGTAGGCATAGGTATTTCTATTATCATATATATATATTTTCCTATATCTTTGCGCAGCTATCATAATACAGTTTGAACCTCACTCTGAGAGGGCTCCAAACTCTCACTAGCTCAAACAAGCTGCAGGTCACCAACAAAAGAAAAGAGCTGGTCCTTTGTTACAGCTATAAAGAAAAATAAGGTGCTCAGATGCAACAAACTCCTCTGAATACATACATCTATCTTCAAAACTTCAACCACATACTATTACTGGAAAGTGCCAAGTTGTATCTTTTCATAAGTAAAACTTTGCTCATGAATACTTTGGCAGTGGAAAGTGCCATTTAAACAAGACCCTACATTTTCAGCAGTCACCAGTCCTACAGGCATTCAACTTGAAGCCCTGAATACTGGTAACCCATGATTCCAGTGGCACATCTTAAGAATGTACTCATTTTTCCACAAAGTCTCCTTCACCAACCTGGAAGACATGCTTACACTCCGTTCTGCTATCCTTTGAAATGGTTCAACGTATTCAGAGAGTTGCAAAGACGTGTTTGAGGAAATGGTTAAACTTGTGTGTGATAAGGAGAGAACACACGGGCTGACAAAGGAGGTCTGGTGTGAAACAGCTGTGTGACTTTCTGGTGAGGAATCACAGTGGTGCACGGGCAGCATCAGCTGAGTCTCACGCATTGCTTCATACATGTGTGCACAGAATATAATGCTAGTTTTGATGTTAATGATGCTGTATCTTACAAGCCACCAACAAGAAGGTTTGAGTATCCCCCTTTGGTCTGAAAGGTGCCACAGTTGAAAGAAACGACCTCTCACTGCTGAACAGCGCTTGGAAACAAGCTGGGACCACCAGTCCAAGCAGAGTTACCAGAGAGTGCCTTGCACTGAACTGGCAACAGCGCTTCTTCATCTTTTCACTGTAGATCTGCCATTAATGTACAGATCAGATTTAACCTGTGCAGACCTGCCAAGCCCTCAGGCTAAGTAGCTAATGAAAAATTGCCTCTGTTGTGGTTCCTTTTGACAGATACTGGACAACATTATCAGCCAAGCACAGCTTCCTCTCGAGGTACAAAGTCAATCACACATTTATTATCTTCCAGCAGAACACTTAACAGTGACAATACTGCTATTTTGGTATTTCGATGTTATCATACTGAAATACATAGTATTTTAAAATGCAATGTATTTTAAAAATACCTAGTATTTTAAGAGGAGCTTCTATTTCCAACATCAACCTAATTAAACAAAATATTTTCATTGCCACTAAGAGTCACTCTCCAAACACAGCTGTGTCCTGGCATGTGCAACAGGTAAGGAAGTTGTGTTATTGCTCTCTGTTTCTACTTCGTGATGAACAAAGGGTGTAGGGGTTCTTCAGTCAGTGACTGTGCATGAATGCAAAACACTCTCCACTGCTACAAGTAGAAAAAAAGCAAAAAGGTGAGCTAGACAGCTCAGTAACACTGGAACATGCCTCATGGAGTCTCCTATGGAGTTCAGTGAACCACTGCCTCTAACCTTTCAGCCTATTCATTTGACATTGGTTAAGCTAGCTATTTAACAAGTGAAAACTTACAGTCCTCAGCCTTCCAATTCTGACAGAATTACCAACTCTTTAGAAATTCACTGGGATTCAGATTTCAAAATCCTTTCTGGGAAAAAGTCTACTACTTAAAATACCACACAAATGATGGATCACACGATTTCAAAATCTTTTACTTCAAATTTTTACTTCAGCATAGCAACCCTAGATTTTAAAATAACCTCATTTAACCATTAGAAGTGTTATGACAGCAACAAGAATCCTTCTTAGTTAGAAAGCCCAGAGATAAACACAAGGAGACAGTGGGAACACTTTCTCAAGTTCCTAATTTTAGACATGTTAAAAAACCCTACAACCTACTCCTGTGATCACTTTCTCACTTTTTGTAAGTGCCAATACCCAGGAAAAAAATGGAAACAAGAATTTCTCAAGGAATACCATTCCGGTTCTAGACAGATCACTGATACTTCTCAGATTAATCCAGAAGTCAATAACAGTGTTAACATTCTGTTAAAATCTTTATATGTTGTTGTGAAAACAGAGTCACCTGCCATTGATGTGATTTCAGCAGATGCTAGCTTTTTGGAAGCACATTAGAGAAGTAAAAATACGTGTTTATTGTGCCTAAACTCCCAACATCCCCATTTATTTGGAATAGCAAAGGTTCCTGCATATGCAGAAAGTCCCTGCAGGTCCTGGGAGAGAGTTGGCCTAAGAACTTCACACAGAAGAATAAGCAAACTATTTTTTGTTTGGTTATTTATACAGTACAATTTTTTAAGTACTCCTCTGGCCCTTCCTAGACCACACTGAAACTACTAAATCTGACTTTGTCATCCTTGTAAATCCAGTTGAGTAAATAAGCCATTTTTTGTAAACTTGTGGTCTGAGCCTCCTTGTTAGTTTATTACAAAATTAAAGGGAGCTCAGCACAGAACTGTCAATCAGTAACCAGCAAAGGTATAAAGTCTTCTGGAATGCACCAAGAGGCAAAAAACCACACTGTGTCATGAAACGGCTGTTTGTTAAAAGAATGAAGCAGAAATCCCCATTTCGCATGCAACACTATTTAGGAAAACTCTTATTAAAGGCTTCCTGTTGAACTGGGAGAGCAAGCGTAAGGACACTTGCAATAATCCCAAATTACTCCACCCTTATTAGTCCATGTATTTCGTGGTTTTCACTGTACTCAAGAAATGTCACTGGAGAGCACCAAGTAAAAGTGATAGTCAGTAGGGCTGGGATGCTGAGTCTGCATGCTGGAGAAGAAGGAAAGGAAGTTTTACTCATTCCCAGCCAATCTTCATTCCAATCCCCGAGAAGGCACCTCTCTCCCTTTCCCTGAAGCACAAAGCACAAAGCTTTTAACGAGGCATTCCAGTAATGGGTCAAAACAATCACTGCTGTCACTGTCGAGGCATTAGCTAAGGGACAGTGTACCAAGCAATACCACAAAGCCAGATGGGGCAGACAGCAACCCTGAAAACAGAAAAAAGGAATAGTGAGAAAACTGAGGTGAAACATCATGCTTCAAGCAGCTGCAAGAACTGCAGCCTTCTTGAAAACCTCTTACAGTTCCTTGAGACCAGCATCAGTCTGCTCAAGGAAGGACCCTAAATTACCATCATCTGTCATAGTAACAGGGTAATGGTTATACTCATCTAAGCTACACACTGAATTGGCTTTTTCTTCAACTTCTGTTTCTTCAGGGAGATTTTCTTCAGCATTAGTAGCCATTTGCCAAAAAAGCTGTCAAAAATTGTGCAAGACCTCAGCAGAACTTGTACCTACTATTCACAAGGAAGAAAACTTGCTTAAAACTGAGCATTTTTCATGAAATCATGGAGTTACAAACAGAAATAGGAAAAGTCTGAATGCAATACTGAGAGCTCCTAACTAAAATAAGAGTTTTCAAGAGAGAATGTCAAGTGCCCGCAGCTACAGCAGCACTTAAAGTCAGTTACTGTAGCACTGCTCCACAGGGTCTCACCTCACAGGAGAATAGCTTTTAGTGTGAAAAGCCTCTGCACAATCAAGACAGCCCTGGGCTCCAGGACCAAATTAAACGTATTTATATCATGACCATTATACTGATAGGAGATTAAATATACACACGTATCTTCATTCTTAGAAAATGTAAACTATTTTGGCTCACACAAACCAAATACGAAGGAAAAAGCCCAACAGTTTATCACCTCAAATCCAAGCAAATCATCACAACCACCCAGTACTTCTCCCAGTAGGTGTCCCATACTCCCAAGCTGAGCGGTCACCAGCTCCAACAGCTCAGGTTTCTGTGGGGAAGAATGCAAATAATGTAAGATACTCTAAAAAGCCCAGCCATCACAAGCAAAAAGCCTTATAAAAAATGAAATTGCCATGTTCAAAGTCAAACATCACTTCTGGTGTTTAATCAAGGCCTAACTGAGATACTCAAAAATATCTTTACACATTTTACTAAAATGGTTGTAGCTAACAAAGCACAAAGTTGCTTCACCGCAGGCATGAGCAATAGACAAGTGCCCACATTTTAAAACTGCTGCTAACCCAAATCAGCTGAAAGAGAAATACCCATTACAGCCATCTTGCCTGTAATATGACAGAGGCATAGGTTGGGAACAGTGATATGCAGGTTAGAGGGAGGCAGATGGATATTTTCAGACGTAGCATAGCAGCTACGCTGACTGAAGGCAAAGCCAAGAGCTGCTAGAACTCGCATCGCAACCAGTGCTACCAGAATTTGGCATAATTCCCTGAATAACAGATATAGACACATAAACCACTGGAAGTCTATTGAGAAACGCTTCCTAATCCCATATGCAATGTATACTCCTACAAATGTGGGCCTTGCTCAGAAGAATTTCAACTGCACCTATTTTTATCGCAGTCAGGAAAAAAAAAAGGCAATTAAACAGCACAGAAACAAGAAAGCACAATTCTCTGGAAGGCTCACAAGCACTTTTAAAAAGATTAGAGATCTGTTGTTCAGGACACATTGCTGACTAGCTGCAACCTTATTAGAGCTCCTAGGAGAGAGATGACTTCCAGCTCCTGTGTTGCCATAGCATCTCTACCCAAACTTCTACTCTTTCCTCCCTCAGTGAGGCAATTCATAGCAGCAGAGGTGATTTTATAGTTATTGGATTTCATGGGGTATAAACAGGGCTCAGAAGAAACCAAAGTATCTTTCAGAGACTAGCCACTGTATTTACATCGAATTTATTCTGCTTTGCATAGGAAAAGTACAAAGTTATGCAATTCTATTCCATAAGCCTTTTGAAGAAGTGTCTATTCACATCTCTGCCAACTGCTTAAAAAGCATCACAATGAATTAAAACTTCCACCAGAAGAAAAAAAGAAACAAAGCAAAACAAAAGCATGCTGTTCTCAGGCAGTTACACGCCTTCAAGTTGAAATAGCTACCACCCAGCAATAGCCTGAGGTCTTTAGCCTTTCCTACTCTGTGAACAAGGAATGCAGCCAACACAAACGTAACCTTCAAAATCCACACCGCAGCACCCTTGTGCTGTGCTGCCTGGGAGAAGGGTTTGTGTGCCTGGAAGGCCTTCACATCCAGCAGCCTGCACAGACCTGTTTGCAGAGACGTGGGTCCCCGACAGGGATTGCCACTTGCCTTCATATCCTGCCAGTTGCCCAGGGCTCCCCCTTAGCTTCCAGCAGATCTTCCCCCTTCTCCACCCTCCCCTCCAGCCTCTGTTTAACGATATCTTTCTGAATGGAGCTTTCTCTCGTGTGTAGCTAGTGATGTACCACAGTAAGAGGCTGGTCTGATATCGGCTGAGATAACACGAAGTACCTCGCAGGAAATCACTGTAATCCACAGGCAACCTTTACAGCCAAAGCCCGTTGCACTCTCAAAGCAGAAAGAACCACCGCTTAAAAGGGAGTTTTCTGATGAATACCAAATTGTCTTGTAATAGAATAAATAAAATTATGAATTCACAGTTCACTCTTCGACTGTGCACTGTTCTCTACAACAGGGCTTTTGATTGGTTTAATTTGTCTGGTTTTGAAGGACGGGGAAGAAACTGGGTTGCCTGGAACACCAGCAAAGTAATACAGAACTTCAGTTCTGTTCCGGTAAACTCCAGATTGACAGTAGAGACATCTCCTACACCTTCACAAGACTGCAAGGAAGTAAAAATTTATGCTCACTTTTTTTCTTAGTGAAAAGCCTAGTTTAGTTTATTGGCACTAGTTAGTTTTCACTAGCAGATCAGGAAACAGATTGAAGGCTCTCTCTTTTCACTCTCTGGGTTCAAAGCTTCTGCCATGCATCTACCTTGCTTTGTCCGGCACTTCAAATTTACCTAGACCTACACAAATTCTGTGACATTAAATCTCACTACCTTATGATGGAATAAATGTATTGTTACGCCTCTTGTAGAGGCAGATGCTGAGACACTAAAAAAACTGACTAAAGGTACCACAACTGTTTACTACCATTCCTAAACTCTGATTTCAAGAATAAAAAATTGAAAATTGCAACGGCTCGTTCTCACTCAAGCACTCTAGGACACCTCAGGACTACCCAATATCTATCCAGCAAATTATATACTTATAATTCTTATCATATTGGGGGTTTATTTTATTTAGTTTTTCTACACCTGTCTACACTTAGTTTTTCCTAACAACTCAAAACAACTCAACAGGAATAAGAAGTAATTGGAGAAGTGTCTATTATTCATTACTAAACTAATGAAATACTCCTAACAAAGGTCTATTTACAGCTCATGGCCTATTTAAAGTTGACAATTAGTGTACCAGCATTTTCATTTGATTTTGATGTTTTGACAAGCCCATCAGAAAGACCATTTACATTAATATACATATGCAGGTCTAGAGAGATATAGCATGTAAAGCACAACTTTATGTCATTAATTCCATTAATTCCTCAGATTCCTTCCAATTAATTCCTTCAAGCCTTCAAGGCACTGGGTCACAGGAGACTTGCTGAGTCTTGGATACAAACTGGAACAGCTCAATGGGCTACTGTAATTTACAGCTTTCGTGAACAGTTTTTAAAACACTTTCCCTAGCTCCACCTTATCCCACAACATGACCCTATACCAACATTTTTAGAGGGAGGACACTGTTTAGACTGCTCCTTGGTGCCTTGTGGAAGCAGCAGACAGCACTTCTAGGATGTGCTAGAATATTTTTTCCCCTTGTGCATTCATTTAACCTTTACAAGCAGGTAACTACTGCCACCACTGCATGGCTTATGCTGTTTTATACACCATACTTTATCAGCACCACAGAAACAGAGCAAATCTTTTCTATCCTATAGTTATATTAGAGAACACAGAATGCTTTACACCATGCCTGTTAGAAAAGTTTTCTTGTGGTGTTATGGCCTTTCGCTGAACACATTTCAGACACAGACACGATTTTTATATTTGTCTATAATGGCTATGCTTAGATAATCATGTAGCTTTATTTCAATGTATGTTACAGTCAGTAGGTTTGAAGTACAGGGTACAGGGAATTTGGATAAATAACTCAATCTCCCAATTTGCCCAAGGCTATCTGACAGGTCTGTAGAGTATTAGGGTAGTAACTGCTGCTGCCTTGCAACCAATATACCAAGAATTTTTACAGAACAAACTAGGCACTGACAGCACTATTTAGTGCAACTATGGCCGGTTTACCATCTTCCTGGTAATTTCAAAGTGTTCTCATGAACAAAATTCTGTAGTTCCAATGGCAGAAAAAAGAAGTCATCTAGAAAACAAAACACCCAGATGCTGAAGCAAACAGCCTCTCAAGTTGCCATCAGTTTCCCTTCCTTGTGACCCAGGGCTCAGAAAGGTATGAAAGAACAACTCAGAATGAACAGCTGTGAATTAGGTGTGCTACAAGTTATAGATATCTATCAACATTTCATTTTAGATACTTTCATATAATGAATTGCATTTTCACTTTTTTAGCCTAACCTGCAATTTAGCCACTCTTCTTTCTCTACCAAAAATATTTACAGTATTCCAAAACCATCAGTAGCCTCAGCCTCCCTTAAAACGCAACAAACACATAAAATACACCAGGTACAGCTAAGCACATCAGTCTGAATGCTGGGTAGTACTTTTCTGCTGTACCAGTAACTGTTTTCATAGTCAATATCTTTTAGTCTGATTGGACTGAAAGTCAAAGTTTTACCAATTAGCCTTTGAGCTTTGTAATATATCAACATACCTCTAATGCAGTGAAATATTTTTATGCAAAGGAAAATTGCTTGGGTATATTCTATCAGTCTTCTAAAACTGCCAAGTTAGACGGTTAAGAGTTTTAACCTTTAACATTCTTCCTCTTATAATGTTCAATACATTTTTCTAAACTTAGATATTCCAAAGCAAGTTTTAAAAAAAAAAATTAATAAATGCATCCTATACAAAAGGCACAATGGTAGACTGTGTTACAAAGTTTTATTAGCATTCTTTGAAGACTGCTATAGGATTTTAGGAAGCTTTGTTATACAGTAGTAATATTATCCTAAGTGCTTATTCCACAAAAAAACATTTAAATAAAAAGTCTACTAGTTATAGATAAATAGTTCATAATAAGACAGGAAAAAAACATGCCCAAACATGTGTGTGTATGATTGTTTTCCAAACATGTCAGATCTGATATCATCCAGAGGAAAGAAGAGGAGAGGGGACAGAAAACATCCAAACTTCTTCTCTTCAATATTTGGGGCGGCGGGGAATAGTTTTGTGGCTTAAAACATTCTGGAATTTCAGTGGCATTGTCTTGGCCTCTGTTTCCTACTTTTTCTAAATCCTTTCACTAGGAAATATAGTTAGTCTGTATATCCCCCCAAAAAACTGGCATTTATGTCACATTTAAAAATTTCTATTAACCTATCCAACGTACTTGAATTGGACTGTATTTTCCTTGGAAGTATGAATCATTAGAAACCTCTTTGAAAGTTAGGACTCCAGATGGAAAATGAACTCAGAAAAATGTAAGGAATCATTTTTGTGCTGAGATTGCAGCATGACACACACCCCTTTGGCTTTGCCTAATACCGAAAAATAGTATGTGAGAGTGTCCAAAAAAGAAATCATGCATCCATGAAACTATACACCACTTCACTTCTCACCTCTTAGGATAACCATCCTGTCCTCAATGTCACTGCTTAAATGCATGCACAAGGCAGCACTGTAGATGTTCTCTCTTCTCTGTATCAGGAAAGATCAGTACTGCAGGGTTGTTTTAGCAAACCTTTTCCCAGTACTAATGAGGATACACAAATCAAACTATGAGACTGAAAACATGAAATTCCTTCAAAAGCAAATAAATCGGAACCCAAAGGTGTTCCTCTTCTTTTTAAAATCTGATGTCAATTCGTTTGGCAAGTTGGTAATCACTGAGAATAGGTCTGTTGGTCCCACTGGGCCTACCAGTACTACTGTTCTGCATTGTTGACATCTCACTTTTTATGTATATATTTGTAAACACTTAATAAAACAAAACCAAAGATATTTATTCAGCTGTTTGGGTACACTAGAATATTTACAGCTGTTACTAGAACAACAGAAATTTTGAGAGTTGATGTCAGGTGAATAAAAACAGGCTATGAGGTGTGGCACTTGCAGTGATCTTGAACTCAGAAAACCTTGGGAATGGTACAGGATTTCAGTTTTTTCAAAATTAGAAAGCATCTGCTCTTTAGGAATTAAACTTCACTAATTTTTGCATCTCATTCAAGTTAACCCAAGTGCAACAAAAATTTGCTGTCCAACCTACAAACTACATATACAGGCATCACAGAAAAACAGCTGGTGTCTTCTGGACAACCAACTGAAATCTTGCAGCAGCTTTAGATTAATCGTTGACTGCAGTGAAGACTCTTCTAATATAATTTGCTAGACTTGCTATTAAAATTCACAGGACCAGCTTTTATTCCAGACTACATAAGATTTAATGCAAGTCTAGTTTTATTGACCCTAAAAGAGTTACACCAAAGTGAAACATGACCAGGGACTCAGTTCACCCTTTTGTCCATAAATACATTTGCAGAGAAACAACCAGTTCAGACTTTTTTTTATTAACTCTTCACCTCAATTAATATTCAAGGGAGAACAGAAGGGAGCAGAGGTCCCATCGCATGTTTTCTAATCCTGGTTCTGAGGCTAAGTAGCTGCAACTCCTTACCAATACAATAAATTCTTTGTTGCTCCATTTTCAAGGCAGGCCAAATACCTACCCCATAAGAGTATTATGGGATTCAGTATTTTGCTTTCCTAATGCTTTGAACTCACTGCATGAAGTGTGATTAAGATCACAGTGCACCACCACAAACCACCCTGTGTTCTCAGTCTACATGTATAGCTGGGCAACATCTAGATACAATTTAGCAGTAATAGTTGACTGCTGTACATTCCACACATGGGCTTGTTAGTCTTGTAATAAAATTCTTAAAACTTCCCACCAGAAAACCCATAGGCCTTTTCTTTAGGCATTTTTGGGGGGGGTGGGGGGGAGAGGATGTGGTTTTTTCAATCCTTCCCCTTTGCTTGAGTTGGGAAGTGAAAGCATCACTGGTTTGCACTGCAAGTTTGTGAAGAGTAAATCTGAAAAATGAGTTGTGGCTCAACTTCTGGTATGTTGTACAACATTCTGTAAAGTATTAGCACCACATTTAAGAGAGATGGAAAGTAACAAATAGATGCCAGCTTATTATTTAAATGTTAGCTGGGAACTCTGTTCTTGGAAACAACTTTTGGTCTCTCTTGAGCTTACTGAGGATGTTTTAAAGAGCTGTTTAATAGAGCAGGGAGTACTGAATAGTTCCAGAGCAGAAAAACAACAGAATAACAGCAATGCAGTACAGCTTCAGATCAGCCCTGTACTAATTTATTTTCTGAACTGGATAACTCAGGTCATTCCTGTGCCAGTAAAAGGCAAATAAACAGTTATTCTTCAGGGTGTTGCAAGATCAACATGCACAGACTTTGCATTGCTTTTAAAATACAAGGCTCAATTAGGAGCTGTATATATTGGTATAGCATGAACATAACATGGCAGCATGAAAAACTATTCTGTTCCGCCCTGCAAAAGCACAGGGTAAGACAGACACACACAGACACACACACACACACGCACACAGAAAGAGCAGGGCAGTGCTGAAATAAAAAACTCCATCTCAGATGTAAAACCTGACCTTTTAACAGGCTGGAGAAAACATCAGTGATTATCTGGATTTCAGTCCAAACTCCATCTCAACAGCCAAGAACAAATTGTTGCTGAGGAAACTGCGGCCTGCAATGCCTACCCAGAGCTGAGTCTGCAATGAAGCTTCAGAGAAAAAGGGGAAGAGGAACAAATAATTAAAGAAAAGGCATGATTTACAGAAAATGAATGCAAATTTCCTGCAGGGATGCACACTGCCTGTAATACCGGCAGCAAATATAAATGTGAGGAACAGAATTGGCACGTCTAGAACATGGCAGGGCACAAAATCCTGGAAACTCCTGCTTTGGAGGCAAAGTGTGTGCTTCAAGTTTCACAACACTTCAAGCAATGAGGCCATAAATAGAAGAGCCATTTTCACCAAGCAAGAAGCCATCCACACCTCTCGGCAGTACGACTGAGAACTGTATCTGCAGTTGCCAACTCCATCTGGCCAGTGCGCAGCATTACTTTTTGGGGACCAGAAAACCAGGAAGATGTTTTAGGCAAATGAGCAAGGTCAAACCAAGTATATTCTTCATTTTCCTTAGAACTCATAGTACTTTGAGGATATAAAGGAAGGGTTAAAAATGCATTATATTAAAAATGCATATTGTTATTTGCATTCTGGTTTGTATCTGGTTTGCATTCTTGGAAATTAAAATTTTTTGTTAAGCTACTATAACATTGAAATAACTACTGGAACAGGAGTGCATGAAACACCTCAGATAACCATTACTGTGGGATTCACAGTGAAATCTTGAGAACATGTAACACAAAGCAGGAAAAAGTTAACTAATGATGATGGGTCTGTTTGCACGACAAATCTAATTTACCAAGAACTGTAGCCATGACACAGTTCAATTTTGAAGCCTATGACCAAAATTTTATAACGCATGTACACGCAGAATGTACACACTCTTTGCCCCAGTTCTGGATCATGTCAGAAGGCTTGTCCGGGCACAATCACTCCCTTCCCAGTTCCTCTGCCCCAGGCCAAGCCAGAACTCAAAAAACCCCTGCCTTGCAGTGTGACACTGTAAGTTGGAGAAGGGCAATGCCACTCAGCTCTGTGCTAGCACAAGTATTCCTTCCATCTTCCCTCTCAAACCAGGGACATGGCATTCAGACATAGGCAGAAGAACACAGCAGAGTTATGTTTGTCCAGTAATGGAAGTGTTTTTCTAAGCCTGTCACTCTCCCTTCCTGTACAGCTGCTTTCTTTGCCTGCATCTAAAACTGGCTGTGCAAAAAATGGAAGAAGTATGAAATGAGGCAGAAATTACCTTCAGACTAAGTACTCAACAGTATTAACACTATAAGATGCCCTATAAATTCATATAAGCAGTTATTCAAATCCTATCTATATAGATGAGCCACACAACAAACACAGACATATATGTGACAGTGCTTCTCAAAACAAAAAACCCGAACACAATGAAAAACTGCCCTTGTATTATATTTTTCAGAAGAGGCTCTCAAAACACTACAAACAATCAAACCCCAAATCTCAAAAAGACAGACCTGGATTATTCCATGCATTTTACAGACCAGAAAATGAAGACAAGAGTCTGAGAGACTTTGTAAGTATTAAAGGGCATCAATATCTAACAGGTCTTTATAAATGGCAATAAAAAGCCAGCAAATCTGAAGAACTGAAGAATAGTCACAGGGAAAAGTAACTGCCGGTTTTACCAAATGTCCACTGATCTACAATACCTGAATTTCCTAAAGCACAAAGTCCACATTTACCATCATCTTCTCTTTTCTAGGAAGAAAATAGGAAATTATAAAAATGTCTATTAGAAAGTGAAAAAAAAAATGCTGAAGGAAGGCATTTTAGCAAATGGCTTTAAAATTCAAAGAAAGAGAAATTTCAGAGCAAAAAATTCAGAGCCAGACTGGCCTAAATTGTTCAGACTGTTGCCTAACAGCATCATATTTGGGACTATGTGGTTGTGCAGGAAAGGAGGATAACACATTGATTTACCACAAAGACCAGGCAGAACACAGTATACTGCTATTTAAATCTTCAAAAAGAACTTCTCGAGTAGTGTTTTCACATGACAGAAAGAATGATGGATCTGACTAAAAATTTACTTCTACACTTTTCTGCTTTGGTTTATCCACTACTCAAAGATAACAATTACATGGAACTTTTGCAACTGAGTAATCTCTGAAATAATTCTCTATTAGAGGTCATATGACAATTCTCAGTGTCGAACAGCTTTAAAAAGGCAACTGCAGACTGGCAAAAAAACAGGCAGCATGGTATGTACACTGTTACAGTTTACATCAGTTTCACAAAAATAGGGAGGATTTTGATTCACCTATTTTTTGTTCATTATTACTGCAAGTGAATGAACATTGAGAGATAATTCATATCACCAAATGGGTAACAAAGAGAGTATTAATACCATGCAAATACCTTATAGATACCTTGAAATTATGGTAGCATAGGTCTGTCTGAACACTTTCAATTGCCCCAGGCACAGTGGACATGGGGCTGAACAGAGAGGAAGCAATACTACCAGAGGCCATCAATGGACCAACAAATCATCCTAAATAGGCAAAAAATAAGAATATGTGCTATATAGTATATAAAAGTAAATCTGACATGTCTAGGACATTTAACATGCACTATGAAGTCTGGCACACACAGTGTCTATTTATTTGTAAGTTAGGCAGCTAAGACATCCTGCATGTCTGTCTTAATATTTCTCTTTTCCTTAAAGTTAAGAGGTTTCAAGTCAGAAAAAGAGGATATGTTGGGGAAAACTCAGATAAATCACATTCTTTCAGAAATTTTGCACATCTACACTCCCAACTGCATTTTCAGTATTTATGTGTTTTCGGATCAAACCAAGTTAAACACTGCCAGAAAAAACATTGATCAGGAAATTGTAATAAATGTTCCAAGAGCTATAGCCCAAAAGGGATGTATTTGTTTTCCTTTCCTTCTCCCTCTCCCAGCTGAACATCATGGTTTTGCATGTATACATTCCTGCCACTGTCATTTGGGCCCTTAAGGACTTTGTTTCCCATCAATCATTCCTTTGACTTCTCCTGCTTTCAGAAATATTATTGAAACAAAGACAAAACACTTTAGAACACACAACCAGGATTGGAAGCATTCTTTTAATTACAACTGGTAAGTCAGTAAAGCATTTGCACATGACTCTAAACCAGAAAAAACTTCTCTTCAGAAACATCAAGACAGTTTTGAACTGGGAAGGTTATGATATTTACTAAAAGCAGCAGAAGAGTGTAAGGGAAGTGTCTACTAAACTCTTCTAAAATTTCTTCTCGGTTCATTGGAGACAGCATAAAATGTCAGGCCCAGAAAAAGTCAATAGTACAGCATTCACACATATTTGTAGAAAACAAAACATCAGAAGGAAGAGAAACAAAACCAAAGAACAATCTGAACAAACATTCCTACTCAAGGCAGCACTTAAGCATGTACTCAATTTTAAGTGTAAACTTAAAACACTAATTTAAATATTTTTAAGTGCTTTCCTGAGTTGATACCAAAGAATTCAATCAGACATTAATGGAAAAAATTTGGCAGTATTCATAGCATTCTATTTAATATTGGAATGCACAAGAGTTATTCAAAGACAAAATGCTGTATAAGGCAGAGGCTGCGTGTTCTTGCAAGCATAAGTTGCAGCCAGCCTGGCTACTACACAATGGAATTGAACACAGTCATAAGAATTAGTACTTCAAGAGAAAAAAGCATTATAGCAGAACTGGAAGATGGACAGAGATCACAGGAACAAGGTGTTTTCAAGAAAGTTTCACCAAGCAAATATTTTAAATATGCACATTTTAAAAATAAATATACATTTACCATACCAATATTAAGAACTTTAAGGAAATGATGTCAAATTAGAGGATGTAGCAACAGAACAGGATTTAGGCAATCTTTATATGCTAAAAAAAGAGGCTATGAAACAAAAGTCAGTATCCAGCCAAAGAGGAGGAATTAGGTTTCAAGTAGATCACAGTAACATTATACTGAAAGAACAGCAGAGAACATACTGTATTGTTGAATCTTCACGAATACAAACCCAAGCCTTGAAAATATGAGGTTACATGTAGAGCTATATTTCTCTTCCATACTTAGAGAAGGACAGAGAGCATAAAAGTTGAGATTAATAACATCAATAATCCTACTAAAAATAAAGGCAATTAGGTCTAGTAAGAGTATTGTTTTAATTGCTTCATTTACAAACTGTAATCAATGGTCAGCATTGAGCATTTTAGAGACACCTGGCATTACCAGGAAATACCACAAGTCCATAACTATCTGGCACTACTGGTCCCAAACTGAAAACTTCAGAAGCTAGCCTAGCAATGCTAAATTCAGAAAAGAGAGATGAAGTTAAAAGCATTTCAGCTCAAAAGTAATTTGTACAACCTGCAGTTTCTACAGAAGAACTACATCTCAGAAAACACCGACAGCCCTAATACTAGAGTGAAAGATTTAAACATTATTTTTTATATACAACTAGACCTTAGAAAATTAACATTCAGACTTATACAGAAGATGGAGAGGAAAATATACTATAGCAGTCAATATATAAGAATAAAATCTAGGGAGCTATGATGAATTGAAAACACAAATGAACAAAGACATGAAACCAAACAAATTCCTGAAGTATGTCTAAAGCAAGTAAACAAAGAATCTGCTGGCAAGAAAAAAGAGAAAGGGGATAAGGAGCACTTACAGAAGCAATATGATTGTGTTAAATAAGTTCTCAGTGAAAAATTTTACACAAATACTTATCCTGATCCCTATTTTCTATTTTCAAGTAACAGAGATGAGGCATTTCCAGGAAGGAGGGGATCAAAAAAGATACTAAAGTGGCAAGATAAAGAGAAATGCATCAACAGGGTGGAATGAAAAAACCCTAAGATTTCTGGCAAAGCTCATATTCAACTGGATGAACTCCTTTAAATTCCACTGTAAAACAGCTGCTTCACAACACACACAAACACACATAAGTTTCTCTTCTCACTCCATACAGGCACCCTGGTTTTGCCCATCTGTATGCTTATGCTCTGTACCATTACTTTTTTCACAACACAAAGTAAAATTCTCTCATAAGCATTGGCATAAAGCACTCACCTGCATCTCCCTTGCTCTCAGGCCTTCCTAGAACTCCACAAATGCACCATCTGATGCACCAAACAAGCAATGTGAGGCCATTCGGGATGAGATATCTGGGAGTTAACTGTTTTCCTTCTCCTTCAGAATGTTGATTTGTATACATTGTATAATGTATTATTACACGTGAACATCTTATATTTCGATACATGCACTGTATAATGAAGATCATTTATGTAAGTCTGAGATATTTATATCTTTGAGGTTTTGCCATTTGTGTGTGTAGGCCATTTTCAGCCATTGCAGATTAATATCAAATGAAATCTGAATAGAAATTAATTTTTTCATAAAACCATCTTAGACATGTTTTGAAAATAAGAAAACACACTATTGGCACTGCTGCTGTGTTCCCTTGGGGACATCTTTATGGATAACCATTCTGGGAAAAAACCCCACAACTCTATGACTTCTAGCATCTTTTCTACACAGAAAAATCACTATATGAGACTGTAGTTTCATATATGTTCACGTATGTTTTAAATGGTGTAAGATGAGACTGACATTAGAATAAGCTGCCCTGCCGTCTCCTGTATCTCATTTCCATCGCTGAACTGCTGCCCATTCCATGCAGGAAGATGCTTCTGTGGACATCAAGTGAACAGGACTAAACTTACGCAGTTCCCCAGTCTGGATGGAGGGAGAATGGGACAACTCTTTTCATCGGCCATGCTGTGTTACTGTGTGTGTAGAGTGTTTGCAGAATCACAGGATAAAAGTGTCTGCCCTAACACAAGGATCATTTCAGGACCAAAACTAAGGGAATAATACCCCACCACTACTATGATTTCAGACCTACAAAGGAGAACAAAAACTGTAATTGCCCTTATGTTAGGCTCTTTTCCATTGCTACGATGTGGGAAAATACCATTTCATTACATCCGTGTTTCTGGTCCTGGTAGTTCTCAAAAATGTAGACTAGCCAGCTATGACTGAAGAACTGGCTATAGCCCGGTGTATACCTCAAACTATCATCCTGTTTGAGAAAGGTGAAGGAAGTCATTACGTAATAGACTGTCTATTTGTCCTATTTATTTCAAATGGTATTGTCTGGAGGTGTTCAGAATTTTGAACGCTGTAACTTTTTCCCAGGGAGATGCAGATGAGAAAGCCAAGGAGCTGCTAAACAGACCATGAGACTTTAAATGCAATTCACAGCTGCACCCTCCCCATTCCCCAAGCCACAAAGTTCATCTTTCACACAGTCTTTAGGCTTTGATTTTTGAAGAACGCTAGTCAAGATTTACTAGTAATTTCCCAGGGAGCTTATTTCTTCAAAGATGACAGCAAAACTGCTCATCAGAACAATGCATTTCATGGCTATGTATGTTTACATAAATGCTTTCCTCTAAAAGGAAAGTATTATATCTATGCAATATTTACATAGATACACTTCCTCTGAAAATAGCATTTGCTACACTTCAGCTGGTGGCTCACACGCAGCCTGTTCTGCAACAGCAAGACACCACTTACAATCTCTTCAGAAACTTTCTTAATAAGCATTTAACTGTTCTAGAGAAATAAAAAGCAGATTAAAAACTGAAGAAAATCTTGTAGCACACAATTCCACGTGTTTGGGAATTGCCTGTTACATTCTCTGTTAAGACAGCTATTTAGAATTGCAGTTGGTCACCTCTCACATAGAGGCATCTTTTTCTAAGTTCATTGAAAAAAAATTGAGCATGCCAAGGAACCAACTTCTAGTGAAGTTATTCTGCCACCTGCTGTTGCTTTTATGGATATACTAGATATTTTATCCAAATCTTTTCAATTAAGAAAAAACCTAAAGAGATACTTCCTTATTGGAGAAAAATTGATTATTAATTATGAACTATTAATATATTAGAATCTTTTCCTCTTGTTCACTTCTCAAGTATGTGACCCAAAAGATGCTTCTCACCAAGACAGAGGGTGCCTGGGGTGAGGAGGAGAGCCTGGCACAAGAGGAAAGTCTGGTGGTTAAAAAAAAAGGGAAAAAAAAGAAAGAAAAACAAACAAACAAACAAACAAACCACAAAAAAAAAAGGAAGGAAAGAATTGTAAAACCTCATAAAAGAAAGTATTTTCATGAATCTCATAAAATTCACAGAAGAATGAATGACTAAAAGCCTTTTAGTCTGAAAACTGCAATCCCAAAAACTGTTGGATTACTATATCAAATCAAAGAACAGGTTAAATGAAATACTGAAACTCACCAGTTTACCCTCATTGTTTGAGTGGGGGAGAAACTATAGAAAGTGGTATTGCAATGGTAACTTCTCTTACACCTTCAGATCTATCAGTAATACTGATGGTTTAGCAAACTTGACAAAGGCATTTTCCAAGAAGCCAGTGACCAGAAGGTGGCCATTCCAGCTGGCAGTACCCACGACTTATTTTCAGGATATCAATGACAACTGCCACTCCCTCATATCTGGCCATGCAAAACACCTTTTCACAGAACTAGAGCGGCTACATCATATCATGTCCCTATGTTGTCCATCACTTTACACACACTTAAATACTTGTGTGCCATGCAGGCAGGCAGGAGAAGTATAGAAAGAGTTTAGGGAAAGGACTGAAAAAGAATGGGACACTCAAAAAAACTGCAGAGGGAAGTCAAGGACAACAGAGTTACTTGCTGGAAGATTATCCACTCAAAAAATGCCTTTAGATTTTTAATTGTTGTAATTAATGGAAAATACAACTTCAGATGTTACCCAAACAGCAGGACAAAAAAAATCTGACAGGAGAAGGAAACTCCACAAAGCAAACATTCATGCAACACATCCCTTACTCTGTTCTACAAAGGGTTCATCATAGTAATGGCACAAGAGAGCCATGAGTTGCCTCTCATCCAAAGAGATTGGACTAAACTTGCTTAGCTCATGAGGGGGATCACAAGACAGCAGGATTAATCACTCTTTGTATTAAACCTATCTACTCTACTCTTCATTTAGAGCACTACTAAAAGCTTGTTCTGCCTTGCGAAGTTTGGCAGCTGCCCACTGCCATTTACAATGAATATTCAGCTGTTCCTTCAGGCTCTTCATCCCTTTGATATCCTATTGCCTGTTACACATTAGGCGCACAACCCCTGCTTGCAAGCGGTATCTGCACTGGCAGCTCCACACTCTTGCAAATGAAGCCTCCTAGCAATTTTTGTTTAGCCCCTGGGCAAGTACAGGAATTAGTTCTCCAGAAAACAGCTCTGCATTCCAGTGACAGTTCTTCTAATGGAAGTGCTCCAGCAGTCCCTGAATGAAAGAGCATCTCACCTGCTGCAGGGAACCCCACATAGCTGTGCTCTCTGCACTGCAGTGGGAAAGGGGGGAAGGACTTGTTGCCCAAGTTAGATGAGCTCAGCAGTGGTTTTGTCTCTTGCTTACCTGGTTTCCAGTAGATTTGTCTCACTGCTGAGCCCAGTGAGCAGAGTTGCAATATTAATTACTGCTTTTCATTTCCAAATGAAATTCTCTTTCCATTTTGCATATCATGGGAAGAAGACTTTAACCAGATCTTGATGTATTTATACAAACCCATCAACTTTAACCTCTCTCTGTAACAAATAATTTACATATGCTAAGTATTACTAGCTCTATTTTGTTGAAGCAGAATGGCAAAAGTAAGAGATAGATAGGCAAAGAAAACCTGTGGCAGATCTAGATCCTAATACAGATCCTTGGCCTGTCTCTCCTTTGTAATGAATACTAAATAAACCTGCAAAACAGCACATGCATGAAGAAAAAATAATATCTTTTTAAAAGGTATTTTTACTAGCTCTGGTTTCAGAGTTCTGTATTCTGTACTAAAATGGAAGGTCATCCTGTACAAACTCAGTATTTTTTTCTGCTCCTGAATTTTGTTATCTTTTGCTGTCTATGTATATGCAGTTGTTATATTAAGAATTTATGCAGATAGTTTAGATCTTACAGTAAGCTACTTTCTTTCTTTGTGCCATAGATGGAAGCCAACTAGCATTTCTTCCAGCCTGTCTTGTTGCATTCTAAAATGATGAATTCCCCTTTTTCCTCCCCATAAGGTATTTTCCCATAGGAATTTCCATAAGGAATGTTATTCCTCATAGTGCCTTATTCATATAATTCTTGTCCCTTTCAACAAGGCAGATAATTAAGTACTTTTCCCCTGAAGCTAGATCATCTACTGATAAAACAAGATGTACTACCAAGGCCACACCCTATGATTCGATTAATTTGTTCTCTGACCTCTTTTTAATCACACTTGGGACTTCAGTTTTGTAAGGAAACACACTTGGACAGTGCACAAAAAGACAGGTCAAGCAGATGACATTTCAGAGCTGTATCGTGGCTGGACTGTGCATCCTCCATACAGAAATTTAAAATGTTAATTATCTTGCATTTGATAGTGCAGAAGTTACACATGACAGACTCTTATTCGAGCAAAGGCATTTTTGACACAGCCCTCATTCAACTGCATGTTAACAAATGACAACCAGAAGAAAGACAAAAGAAAATCCAATCCAACTGCCCATTACTGAGTCAAATAAAATAATCCTTAACACAGCAGGAAGAAAATCGTGATTCCCCCACCTTCCCTCTGATTTAGCTTCAGAGTCCAGAAGAAATGCTTCTCTTAAGATCACGTGCCCATTAGTTTATTAATTCTTTTATATGTACACTAAGAGATCCTAATGAAGATGGAGAAGCAGAAGTGCTGTTGTCCAGTGCATTAAAAAGTTTCCAAAGACCATATAGAATCTACTGTATAATTTCTCATACACTGAAAAATTGCATTATGCTGTATCAACTACCATACACCATCAAGAAATTATTTATACTGCCACTGAACTCCATGCATTGCTGTGACTAAGAATGAGTCATTAAACTAAAATACAGTGTAATAGATACAAAGGGAAAAGCAAAAATCCTTCTGCCAAGTCAAATCTGAAGACTGTTTTAGGGAAGAAAACAGAGATGCTCTTTCAGGATTTATTTGTACCGCCTAGATCTTTATGCAAAAAATGCAGGGTGCTTTGGTGAGTACAAGATGTTGAAACCATGGGTTTACCTCTCATTGATCACCTACCCTTTCCAGCAGTAATCTTTTACTCCAGGACATGGGCTCAGACCTGACTCAGAGGGAAGAACACCTCTAACCAAACCACCAGCAACAGCCCCTGAGCACAGGTTTGTTGCCCACACACCCATCCTTCACAGGGGAGCAGTCACCCATCCACTTACTGTCCACACTTGACCTTGCTTAATTTGCAAATTGTGACAAAAATCACAGCCTGAGGTGGTGTAGCTATATAACCTGTACATTATGCATTAAAGAAAGTGTAAATGCAGTAACCTATTAATAAATACATCTTGCAGGGCCTGAAAAATGTGAAAACAAACAAACATTTCATAATACATATAAAAAGGCTTTTGAATTAACATCCTGTTTTGCATACATGGCTGATCCACAGTAGCCCCTGGCAAGAGTCTGCCAACATCTCAGCCCAGCATGCTTGAGACACTTCTGGCAGTGCCTCCATTTCTCTACACATCAACAAGACAATTTATTATCCAGCTTGCCTGAAATATAGTGCAGTGCAGCCAGGACCTCAAGCTATTTCCTTGAGATTGAATGAGTCAAGACATGAAAATGATTAATCAAAACAAAGAGGTTTAAAAGCTGCAAGAAAATTGCCCTAAGTAAAGTCTCTGTAAAGCAAGAATTGCAGCATTTGGAAAGCTGAGGCTTTCTACAGACTGGTAACACTGGGATGCTTTGCTGTTTCTCTCTCAACATCGTGATAAGAGCAGTAGACAGACAGACAATGGCTATTTATCTCTGATGCTACATTCAGCCCAAGAAATCTACAGGGTACAGCTATATGACCTTTTGTAGGCAAACACAATCTTGCTGTGCCTGTGGTCCAAGCAGAATGGAAGACATGTTAGTGCAATGCCAAGACAGTGCATCTTGTCAGGCTTCAAAGCAAACCCACATTTACCTGCCCTAGATACAGACACAGTAAGGAGGAAAATAGCAGGTAAATGCTGTAAACAAGACATATCTACTTTTGCTGCAATAAAGAGGTACCTTGCACCAGACTTCATTGTCCAAGTGAGAAGAAATACAAGCAGCTAGGAAAGGTGCTGGTACCTGTGCCTACTGGACCCTCAAGGTAATTTAAGCACAGACTTAGCCAATATCAGGGAAAAAAAAGAAAAAAGGATGCTAGTCATCATTCTACTGCTCATCCATGCAAATCACATGGCAGCATTATAAGTATCAATGATCTAAGAGAGACGTGGCACTCAAATGATGATAGATTGATAAATACAAATCAAAAAGATTTGCTGTCCCTCAAAAAACCATTCTCTTTGCTACAATAATAAGCTTGCAGTGCTGAGAGCTCCTACTTAAAATTACACTCATTTTATCTTTTGCATATTTATCTATTTTAAAATAATGTTAAACACATATTTATATGTGTAGACATATATACTTTATATATGGAACTTCTTCCACTTTTTAATGAAATGTATTGTTTTCAAATGCTGCCATTGTTTTAGTCTTAGACAACAAGAACTTCACCACAGAGATTAATTACAGCAGGGACAGGGCAAAATAATCTTTTTCCATGCTACCTTATCACAGAGCTGCTAAACTACCTCTGGCCAAGTTCCTTCTCTGTAAACACTAAATCCTCAAGTGCTGAATAAATGATGGTATTTGTAACTTCTGCCAAAGATCTGCAACAAATTTCACACACATGAAAGAACAACTAGATGACTGTAATTTCTGGGCACCTGGCAATAACCAGTGATCCAGAGGAGTAGAGTTTACTATGTTTTGGCTGAGTGGAGTGAACAGTCACTGATAAGACTCTTAATTTAAACTTGGGAGAATGAAATGTTTTTCTTGCCCACTCTTTGTTTCCTCCTTGCATCCTTCAAATTAGGCAAATTGAGTTACAGTAGTTCTGTTTACTCGGCAAATCTCCCTACAATTACATTTGAAATGGCCAGGGATCATCATCTTAAAGAAATTCAAAATAGTACCTACTGCAGACATCACAGGTTCACCCTTCACAGCCTCACAAAAACTGGAGAAACTCAGACTCAAAAGCAGATTGGGAATATCAATATATATTTTGCAGTATGGAACCTACAGTCTGTAACACTGGACAATGCGGTCATTCCTAAAGAAAGGGATACTTGGTGTTCATGACTTTATCGAGTCATCTACTAATGGGAAAAAATCAGTAAAAAGCCAGTGGCGATGATTTTACTTAAACTGGGCCTTAAATCTTTCGCTTTAACAGCTGACCTTGATGAAAGAGTCTGCTTAGAGACTTCAAGAAAGGCTGAATTTATAATGTAGGAGCTCCTGGCAGATTTCATCACCTCAAATTACGAAGTGATTTCAATCAGGGCAGAGGACCTAGAAGGATGAATTCTGCACTGCTTTATTGGCTCCCAGTTCCCTCGCCAGCTGCTCACACAGAACCAACAGTGAGAAATTTCTCTTCTTCCAAGACGACCTTAAAATCCCATCTTCTCTCCCTGTTAACGCTTGGATTCAAGTACACACATACATGACTTATATCTTGTATTTGAGAGAGCAGGATGATATGACTCCCTGTAGTCCCTTTCAAATTTTTCTCTATGAACACACAGAAGACCCATAGGAGAAGTTGCAAGGTGTCCTGCCTGCCTTGCAACTTCTGTTTAGTTTCATGCAATCCTCACAGACACAAACGAAAGCCAGCTTTAGATCAGGAGAGATGACCTTAGCAAAGGCAACGCTGACAAGAAGCAGCAGCTCGTCAACAGTCTGACTTCACCTTTTATCGGGGTTCCTTCCCTCCAAGCAAAGTATTTGCTTCCAAGCTTGGCTGGATTCAACACCAATTCCAGGCTTATTAATGGGACAGTACCCTCAATTACTTAAAGGCAACTTTTACTGTAACCATTCCTCTTAGGCAAAGCTGTTTCAAATTTTATCTACATTTAAACAGCTCTAGAGGACATCACTCAAGTTCCTTCTATCTAGAACTGATGATGAGACGAGCACAGCAACTATAATTATTAAATGGCCTATTAGTAAGGCAAGCGAGACAAGCAAAAACTCATCATATGAATGCCACACACTCCACCTCCTCCTTTGGGGAGCTTTTCAGAGCTTTGCTTTCAAGTTCATAAAACTCTACATGATCACTAGGACAGAGACATCCCCACAGTATTAGAAACTGTGAAGCTGCCATGCAGGTAAGGAAAAAGGACATACCGTTCTTTACAGAGGGCCCCCAGACACAAATCTCAGGTCAGCATGAGCTTATCACACACACTGCTCTCTCCTTCCAACAAATTAAAATCCTTCATTTACAGCACTTAAAACAACAGTAATATTAGAAGAAATGATTCTTTGAAATAATTTCAAAATTTCCCTCTTTTTGATCTGTTTCTGGCAAGCATCAGGAGGTCAGAAAAACATACTCAACTCTCCCCTAAGAAATGTGTAAGGTTTATAATGTACCAGGTTTGTGTTAACTCTTTACGTTTCCTGGATGTGAAGTAAAAATACTAAAGTCTTGCCAGAGAGTATGATTTAGAAAGACCTAAAGCATAGACTTTATCCATATTAAGAGTGACTGAATTCAAAATGTGAGTCTTCCTGGATCAGCATTATCATCTACTGAAAAGATCTTATCCAGCAAGATTTCAGCCTTACTTTAGATTTCAGCCTTACTTTAGGCATTGCATTCAGCTTGGACAGAAGCAGTGGACAGCTGTACCTTGATGAATTTGTTTGTATTTCTAGTCAATTCACATTCATATATTATCACTAACAAAGTGACACACGTGCGGCAAACTCTCAAAATGCATCACTCAAACCCTACTTTTTCAGTAGAGTTTTTATACAGCAACAGAAATACTTCTTTTCACTCGAGGCCTGCAAAGGGCTTTTGGGGAGGGGAAGCTGGGGATTTTTATTTGCTAGAACTCAGCCTGGGACAACATTATAATGTAACATTATAATGCAGTGTTCCTTTAGGACAGAGCTGATTAACCAAAACCATATCCATGTAAACTCAGATAAGGACTATGAAATCTCATACCTCAGAATATAAACAGTTGCCACAGTTGTCATGAGAGCGTTTGTCTACTCACCCCTGCACCCCAAGGATAGGGTGAATAAGGCAGGAGAGGAGGAGGTGCCTTATTCTGAGATAAACAGAATACATTAGACAGACAGACCTGCCGTATTAAATCTTATGTTCCTTAGTCTTTGCCATCTGGCAAGCGATCCGTGGCTCATGTGAAATGAGTGGGTGGTCATGGTCCGGTTTGTTCTAGGCATTTCTTGGGATCACAGAAAAAGAAAACAAAACACTGCAACTGGCACCAACTGCTGCTCTTGTTAGCAGCTTTCAACAGGCAAAGGACCAAACAAAACTTAAGACTAAACCTCTCCCACCTACAAAACTGGCCACAGTTTCAGAAGTAGATAAAAGCAAGTTTGTGTAACAGAGAGGGTAAGTTTGCAATGCCTCTGGCTCTGTCACTCTGTTCCAGAAAGCAGAGATTTCAGTCCTTGGGACAATCAGTGACTTTACTATCCCCAGTCTGATAATTCACCCTTCTGTGAATATCAGCTTTGGAGCTGTGAAAGGCACAAGAAATTTATAGCACTGGTCTCTTTCTCTGGGTAGATCTGATCCTAAAATCTTAACCTGACATCATATATATTTATTATCTAAAAAAAGTTAAATAGATTTCATGTCAGCGTAACAGGTTTAATAGAGGTGTGAGTAAGCAACTACATGTAGGACCCAAGCTAGGACGTTGCTGCCAGCCTTAAATTAGTTTTAATACCAGCTGTGAAAAGTGGAAGTTTTTTTAATAAAACTTTATTAATAGATGAACAACAATGCTTAACAGCAGGTTTTCTACATTGAGAAATTACTTTTCAAAGGTTATCCTGCTGAACAAGAGCCAAACACTACAGCCAAACACTACAACATTTAATACAATGCAGACTTTTCAAGCACAAATACCGTTAAAGGAAACCACACAGTAAAGGCAGACTTGCTTTTCCCTAACAACCTGGAATGCTTTCATTCTGAACTTCAAGTTAAAATGTGGTTCAGGACTGGATATCAGAATCCTGATTATCCTGAGTTGGAAGGATTATCCTGAGTTGGAAGGAACCCATGAGGATCATCAAAGTCCAACTCCTGGCACTACGCAGAATGCCCCAAGAGTCACGCTGTGTGCCTGAGAGCATTGTTCAAATGCTTCTTGAACTCTGTCAGGTTAGTGCTGTGACCACTTCCCTGGGGAGCCTGTTCCAGTGCCCAGACACCCTCTGAGGTAAAAACCTTTTCTTAAACCTCTCCTGACACAGCTTAATGCAATTTCCTCAGGTCCTGTCACTGGTCACCAGACTGGTACCTGCCCTGATCCCTTCCCTCATGAGGATGCTGAAGACTGCGGTGAGGTCTCCCCTCAGTCTCCTCTCCTCCAGGCTGAACAGACCAAGTGACCTCAGCCACTCCTCATACAGCTTCCCCTCTGGACCCTTCAGCCATCCTCATGGCCCTCCTTTGGCTGCTCGCTCACAGCTTAATGTCTTTTTTGTATTGTGGTGCCCAAAACTGCCCCCAGCACTCGAGGTGAGGCCGCCCCAGTGCAGAGCAGAGCGGGACAATCCCCTCCCTTGCCCGGCTGGTGATGCTGTGCCTGATGCACCCCAGGACACAACTGGCCCTCCTGGCTGCCAGGGCACTGCTGACTCAGATTCAACTTGACACCAACCAGGACCTCCCAGGCCCCTTTCCACAGCACCACCATAAATTCCTTTTATTTCAAAGAACACTCATTTAGCATATAGCTGTATTGTGAAACAGCACCATTAGATATTTTTAATTCAATATACCAACTCACTGAGTAATTGCAATCATATTTCAGTTGTGGTTGAACAACAAAAACAAACCCTAACTTCTGTTTGCGCTAACAGCATCAAATAATTACACAAAGGCAAGCTGGATGGTACTCTGCTTCCCATTACAGGGAATGCAAAATAACACTTATTTATTTACTTTTCAGAATTTGCTCAGTAGATTATAATTTTGCAATAAATAATTTAGACAAATAATTTTGTGAGTTCTCAATGGCTTTCCTTCCACAACCCAAAACTTACATGGGAACCTACGTATCCAGACAAAAATACTAATCTGACTAAATCTATATAAGATTAATAAAAGAAATAAAACAATTTTTCTATAGATCTCTAACGTTTTAATCTTATATATTATTTGCAATGACTGTGGAATAAAGGGTCTTCTCTTGCCAGTTAAGAAAGCTGATGGCAAAGTTAGAATTTTACATATGGTTCCCATCTACTTTCTCAGTTTTCAGGATCACAGAGGGAGCTTGCCATACCAGCAAAGAAGAAAAGGGGCATTTTCAGACTTGCTGAATACACATATTTGACACAGAAGGTCATATGCATGGGAGATCATGATTTTTTTGTGATCGTTTTTCAATATACAACCACACATTTACAGTCATTACAGTAAATGTGTACTGAAGAATTCTAGATTATAAGAAAGGTTACTACTACACAGAAATGTAATGTACAAATACACACTTGACTGTCCTCTAATGAAAAATTAGCAAAGGCAAGGATGCGCTAAGGTAAAATTACTGTGATTTCCTTAGCTATGCTTTCTTTTGTTTTGGCACAGCAGGACAGAGCCTTGAATCAAAAGGAAACCTCTTTCATCTGTCTCATTATGAGTTCAATGATGAAGCCTTTCAGAGGAAAGACTGTATTTCTAGGAGTTCAAGTACATTGACATTTTAACAATACATATGCTTAACCTACATTAGTCTAGCAATAGCAGGCAACTAGTAGCCCTGGCAAAGCTGGTCAAAATGTATCTAGGCCTGAGAGCTGTAAGAAGACCCTAATTGACTTATGTCTTCCCCAAAGCCCTTTTTAGAAACAAACTCCCCAAACAGAAAAAAAGCAGTAACAAACACAAGACGCATCCAACATGAAAAAAATTCTGAAGCTGTATCTGCAGTCAGACTGAAGCACAAGCATGCAGGTTGGTGCTAGCTTTACTCCAACAGCAGCAGGGGAGTGTGAGAGAGCACAGCTGGAGGGCCCATGGCTCAGGCTTGCTGGGAACACTGGGTGCTGGTCCAGGTTTGCCTGCACACGCTGCAGCCACGCCAGCAGCAGTACTGCAGACGTACCGTAACTGTGCTCAGCAGGAAGTCAGTCTGCTATGGTCACATGTTTCAAAAGCAGCAGTTCTTCCTTTGAAGCTATTAATTCTAAAGGAGAAGTGAAAAATATATTGCTAATGCCCTGAGAGATAATATATTTGTTTGAATTCAATAAACAAAAAATTGCATTGACCTCAGCACTGGGGGGTTTTTTCTGCTTGCAAATACAGTTTCTCCAAATCTCACTGGGCAAGATTAGAGATTTCATGACTGATCAGTCAACCAGAAGCCTAAACATTTTAAAACACAATTTATAATGGAATACTACAGAACTCAGGTTTTTTATAGATACAGCTTTTCTGAAGTCATCAGACTTAGCTGCTACAATTTCTAACCAGTGTCCAAAGCAGCACAGATATCATAAAACTTGGCAAGGTCCTGAAGAAAAGGAAAAAGAACCCCACCAAAACAACCCAAAAAACCCACTAAAAACAAAATCCCAGCAAGACCAAGCAGTTGAATCTCTGCCAATATGTACATCCAGCAGTGCTCTGTGAAAGAAGGGTAGAGGAAGGTCACTGAACTGTTCTCTTTGTCTACTCTGTTCTATAGGGCTTGTATATCCCTTAAAGCATATGTGCATAAATTAAGGATTGGTATTTCTCAATTCTAACAAACCACACATATTATCTGTGGTTGTTACAAACAGGGTAAGTCCAGGGTAATCATTGTCACTAGCTGGAGAGAGAGAGCACTTTCAAAAACTATTTTAATATCTGAAGTTGCTCATGTAGTAGTTAAGGAAACTGCTTTGGATTAAAACACACATCACGCCAAGAGCTGTTATACTGATAGCTTAATTTCTACAGGTCTTTCATTCCAAAATAGGAAACTATAGCACCTAGTTCCGTAGGATTCCTATAGGTTGGATTTCTACTAACATTTTACATGAGTGTAAAATGGGATGCTTATGTCAGATGGAAGATCAACAGCACTGTTCTCTTGAAGGCACAGAAAACATGAACAACTTGTGAAGAGGGAGAATGGCACTGATTTTTCCAATAAAGCTGTTCAATGAAAGATATGGAATTACAATAAAAAAGGTATGCAAAATAAATAAAAATTTTATATTCTTTAACACCTAGATGTTATAAGATGACTCTTGAAGGTAAATGTAAGTTCTGTAATGTCACTGAAGTATACCAACACCTGAGGTCAGAAGAAAGCTGCTTTTCAAGAGCATGTGTTTCCCAAACTCTCATCACAAAATGCCAAAAGCCATACTTTTATAGTGAAGACAATATAAGTAAAGAAAATTCAGCCACTTTAAAGAGTAACAATCAGTGTAAAAAACCCCTAAAATAAATACTTTAGCCATAGCAACTAGTCTGGGCCTTGGCTTCATACTTCTTCATAAAAGCTGACACTAAACTATTCAGTATTCTCTAAAATTATATTCCAAGATCTACTGTCCCACCATAACAGGGGCGTTCCATCAAGCATTTCTGTGGAGACTGCTCTTCCATAGATTGTCCCAGCCTCATTCTCTCTCTCTCCTAGATTATTTGGCAAATTCATAACCTGATACTCAGCAATGCTGGCACTTCAGAATAACTGTAGCATAAAGGAAGCTGCCTTCAAACAGCACACCCATCCCCAGCTGGTTCTAGAAAGGATAGTGATAACTTGTTAGGAAAAACTTCTAAAAGAAAGAAAAAAGTCAGTTTTAATGACTGAAGGGATTGATGAAAGATTTAAAGAAGCAACTGCAGAACTCCTTTAAATAACGAAGCATAGCAGGAGGGACAATAGACAGTAAGAATGTAAAGAAATCAAGGTTATCAACAGAGAAATTATTTATTCTTCTACAATGACCCATACTTTGGACATTTATATTTACCTCAAAAAAAAAAAATCTGCCCAAAAGCAACTGAGTAAGGTTTACCAGACAGCTGTTATTAAAAAAGTAAACAACAAACCAACAAATGCCTCATGGTAACAGAGCACCAAGGTGAAGAAAAGCACTGACAAAATACAAACAGTGCAGAGAGACCAGCAGGTACTTAGATATTTAGGGCACTGGACAACTCATAACTATTGCAGAAGGACAGAAGATTAAGTTAACTCTGCCAGAATTTGTGTCTGTGGTTCTAGAGAAACAGAATTTAAAATGTAATGCATACAGTGTTATACTGGACATGCTGACATATCCTTCTCAACAGCTTCTCAAAGCTAATCGTATCACATTAGATAAATTCTTGATTGGCATTTTGGAAGCCAATAGGGAGATGAACTATTTAGTAGCAGTTGAAATGCTTTCCTTGTCACTTTTTAATCACATTTTCTGTGAGGGCAGAAGAAAAAAATTGATGGTTGCTCCTTGATCTTCTATTTTGAATCCTTCTATTTTGAAAAGGAAAGTTTTCTTAGCATCTAGTTCATGTAAATTATAACGTCCTTTATACTTAAGATCTTATGGCTTAGTTCAACACCAACTCTAAGGCCTATCTAATTCCTAGGAAGTGTCTGGTATCAAATATAAGGCATTTTTCTGTTAAAACCAACTGCTATTAGAATTGCCAAATCTGCAAAATCACTGAAGCAACCAGGAAAAATTTGGAAAAGCTCACTTGTTTAGCAGTACTTTAGTTCATATCCATAGCTGTCTTGTAACACAATATAGGATTCAATTACAATTTTTTAATAACTGCTTGAGTAATACACATAATACACTGTGCTAAATCAAACACTGCACTCAAATCTAACAAAAAACCAGTATTCAGAACGAGACAATGTGGTTTGTAGATTAATATTCAGGCTGCTGCTAAGCCCCCATGGATCTTAGTCAACTAATCCCGATCCAGCAGCAGGTACTGATCCCTGTGCACAGCCCAGGGGGCAGATGTCTGTCCCAGAAGCTGATTATAACAACCTGCCTGTATTAGGTGGATTCAAACTTACAACTACCACTTCAAAAAGAAAATGTTCTCCTAGTCAAACTATGACCTAAAATGTAATCCAGACTCTCCATGCCCTTCTGTTCATCTTTGAACTCTACAGAGTGAAAAACTAAACAGGGAAATTCTTATTGCTTAAGACTATGAAAAAATGAATCCTGTCTCTGTAATATGGGACAGTTCTCCATGCACCAGCATATAAATAGACGTTAATTACAAAAATGTCCATTTGCACACAATAGCAGTCTGAGCAGGATTTAGGACTGTTATTTCAAAACAATGCTCTAATGGATTACAATAAGACTATTCGCTCTTCTCTCTCAGGTTCACTTATGCCTGCAATAGATCTTGCTCCGGCCACACTGGCCCTTACAGCAGTCCAGTACCTAGATCTGGAGAGCACCAACATCATTTGCATTATATTAGTGCCCACACTGTATTCACAGATCAAGACGGTGCTGCACATCCTACACAACTCCAGAATAACACACTGACAATGCACTCAACCCACCCATCCTGCTCCAATAGACCTTCAGTTAACAAGTATGGAAATAGCGCCAATGGCATTTGTCTACTGCATCCTGTGGGTAAGGAAGCAGTTTCCTTTCACAGCTGGATCAGATCACTGGTTTATCTCATCCAGCACCCTGTCCCTGATAGTGGCAACAGGAGAGCACATCATACTTCAGAAAGTGCCTGAGCTATTCCTCTTAAACTTCTTTACCATCTACAGTCTTTAAACTAGAGATGTTGGAGGGCATACCTCTAGCTATTCCCTTTAGAATCTGTTTATGGCATGTGTTCCTGAATTTGCTTGATCCCATTTGCATCACCTGATTTCTGGATGGGATTTTCTTTGGTTTTTTTCCATTTTCAATAATGGAAAGAAAAATTGGAAAGATTTTAAAGTTCTTCTGATAGTTGCTTCTGGAATTAGGATAAACACACTTTTCAGTCATCAGTAACACATCTTTTTCTACTTGTTGACTCTTCTATTTGCAGATTTTCAAGCTACTCTTGGGCAAGACATCATTTGTCCCATTCTCTAGTTTAACACAATTTCTACACTGCATGTAGAAACTTCACCTGTAATAAGATAAAGAAGCTACTGAACATCAGATTTAAGGCATTTCTTGAGTGGCTGAAGTTCTTAGAGATGGATGCCAGGATGAATATAGCAAAGCCAGAAAAACTAACAGGGGACGAGTTTGCCCTAAAGCCGAGCTGCTACATTTTAGTGTACTGTAGCTTTGGTACTTTCTTAATTCAATAGAATCAGAAGTGGATCTACATAACAAAGTGTCACTATTTCCAGAGGAGAAACAAACCCCCAAAACACTGCGTAGACACACAGACTTTAATGCATAGTGCATTATTTCTACATCAGCAACCCAGACTGTGGATACCACGGCCAGCAGTAGAAAGAAGTGTATGTAAGTGCCATCAGTCATCCTGGTGAAGCCATGTCTCAGATGCATGTTTGACATGCCCAGCTAATACATGTTCACACTTTTACACATCTGCTTTTTCAAGCCACAACCATTATTCATCAGCCTTAGGTACACAAATTATGTTAAAGAAGAACTATATAAATGCCACCCAGCTTAAGTAATCAAACATCCATTCCTATATAGTCATAAAACTACCACCTCCTTGTAGATAAGGACCAAAATATGTGGAGGGTAAAGCTCAGATTCACCTCACCTAAGCAGTTCAGTAAACAGCACAGACTTGGGATCCATCCCTTCCCAGGATTCCTTCAGAATTACGTGGAAAGAGATGCCAGGGAACATTACTTCTTGGAGGGAACAGAGATATCAGGGGCAACTGTGTGGTCATGTGAAGTTTGATATAATAAAAGGATGTGCCACATAGACCTCAAGCTGGCAGGTAAACCAGTTACAGGTAAGACAAACTGTGTGTGGTACCGTGGTCTGTAGACACAGATTCAGTGTCCTGCTCTAACTTTTCATCAGGTAAAAGAAGGGTCCCACAACTTAATGTTGCTCTAAGACTCACGGAGTCTCTCTAAACCCTTACATTAAGTCAAACATTCACTCATTTATATCACCTACAACAGAAAACTGCCATCACTTGGTAAACTATTCCACTTGCAAACTGGGTGGTAGTTGAAAGGCAAACTACAGGTGAAGCCTGCACAGACCTAACATAACATCCTGATTCATTCACTCTCTCCTCCACGGTCTTGACAAACACATTAGAGACTACAACAAAATTTGTTAAGGTTTACAGTGCTCAGAGCCTCAATAGCATTGCTCATTTTCTCAGGCTAACTCAAGGTAAATATCAGTTTCATGGACAAGGAAAGTGCCAGAAAATAAATAATTAAAAACAGCTAGAAGATGATTACTGCTTTGTGACTCCAACCCAGAAGCTTGCAGCTAATTTGACACATTTCCTCCTGCTCTGACTATTAAAAAGGAAAAGCAGCTAGTATAAACATCAAAGAGGAGGATTATTGCCTTCTGTGACACCAGGGTGTTTTCCAAAGCTACAGGTAAAAAATGACCAGTGAACTTTCTGATCCCTTGGCAAGATAGGCATACAAAACAACATAATGCACTCACTACCCAAAAGGCATTATTTGCATGTGATGAGGTTTGAAAAGCTGGGACTCAGTGACACACAACAGCAGGAGAGAAGTATCACACATCCAGACCACCCTTCATGGAGGCACAGCTCTGCTCCTGTTCTAGTGCTGAAAACATGAGCTCATAATATGTTCTCCTTTATCTTCTAAACCCTTGGAAACCATACCTACACATTCACTCAACTTAATATTAATTCATGTTACTTCTAATAATTTTTTGGGGGGGTGTAGACTGCAGTGGGCTTGCAGTCTCCCAGTAACACCAAATACCAGCAAGTTTTCCCACAAAAACAGCTGTGAACTATTCTACTATTCATTTTACTTGTACACTTCCTCCCAGGTCAAAACTTATAATATGTAGTAATCAGTAATATGAACTGGTCTTGGATTACATGAGATTGACAAAAGTAGAAACACTTTTTTGAACATTCATTCTTGCTTAAACCCCTCAAAAAAACAAAACGATACCAAGACTTAAAATCTCAGCTATTATCTTGGGAACAAGAACACCAGCTCCGAAGGCCTCAAGGCAAATGCCACGTGTGTACACGCAGGTCTCTGGAGAAGACCCCTCAGTAAGCTCTCAGACTGAGGATTTTAAAGCACAAACATCCACGTATTCCAAGTATCACCCTGAGCTAAGCACAGTTGTGTCCACCTGCTCCCATACACCTGAATGTTTTCATGCTTCTGAGCCCAGTCCACTGAAACCCTTTGTGAGATGAGGCCAAGCTCCCAGTTCCTCTAGCTTCTAGATGCCCTCTCAGCCACGCGTGCTGCAGGAGGACGTCCCAGAAACTCAAGCTGGAAAGAGCAGGTTAGGAATCTGCAGCTCAAAGAAAGTAACAGCTGTAAGCCCGTGGTGTATATTCCAGAACGACTGTGTGGTGTAGCACGCACTGGTGCTGACAGGCACCGCTGACTGCGGCAGTGCGCGGCTTTGCCCAGCTGACGGCCGACCTCAGCAGAGGGCATCCCAGTTGCAATTTAACTTCTGTACGCAAGACCTGTCGTACTGCTGGAAAACCAGAGATGTTGCAAGTGTGGGAAAGCCCCACACCATTGGCTTGCGTGAAAGTCAGTCTACAGTCCACAGCCTAAAAACAACATTATCTAGTCAACAGCACACAGCATTCATCTATTGCTCAAGCATTCTCAGGGTTGCACAGCCAAAGACTGGAGTTACACAATCAAGACAATTTTCTATTCCACCCTACTGTCAAATGCTTGCAACTTTTCATCTGGGGGGAAAGAAATCCAATCAGTATTTTCTTAGCTACACCCTTGGAAGTCTCACTCTGCACTTAACAAGGGAAACTAAATAAGGAAATGTGAACTGCCATTTTCACTGGCATGAGACTGCGAGCTTCAGTCATGCTGTAGGCCACATCCAATAAAATTCACAAAATGAAGGTGAATTAGAGTAACTATCAGGTACAACTTCACCAGCTGTACACTGAGACGCCTACAGGAAAGACCAGCCTATTTTTCTACCAATAAAGCACTGTCTTCTCTGCTGTATGTTTTCCAGTATACCAACCTAGTTGTTTTTAAAAGTTCCAAATACAGGAACTTTTGCCAGCTCCAAGGAAAATTTACCATATCCTTTCACTGGTACTTAGATCTTCAGCCCGTTACAGTCACACATACCGAACTGAGTCAGTAAATCTTATGCTACATATGCTTCATCCAACACAATTTATTTCTAGACCTAATGCCATAAATCCATTTGAAAAGTGCAAGTTAGAAGAAAATATTCAAAGAAAATTATTTCCATATACAAATATCTTTCTAAGGATGTCAAAGTTAGACATTATTAGCTTCAAATAAAAATGGAAATCAGGGGATATTAAGGTAGCCATATGTCTTGTTTCAGAAATTAGGAAACCTGCAGATAGACTGACCACTGCTATTATTTAAGACTACAGAGAAAACACAGGGCAAAGCCAGGAACAGGGTCAAGCTTGCACAGTACCCTAATCTACTAATTACATTGTGGATTTTCAAACTCAAAAGTGGCAAAGTTTCAAGGGGCCATGACCATCCTTTACTTATGATATATCAAGTGGGAAGGGAAGGAGAGGGAAAGGGAACACCACATGGAAAAATCTGAGAGAACCATTCAATTCAGCCATATCTTGAAGAAGTGGTAAATAGCATGAAAATATTTCCAATGAAGATCAAGTGAATCACCAACAATTTAAGCAAAAATATTTCTATAAAAACATCACATAGGTATCGTTTTCATGCTTGGAAATGCTTCCCAGAACAAGGAGATTTGGTCACTGGCCTTCTTTTTTCCCTTTTTTAGTGGAAGCTTCTTACAGAGGAAAAGAGAAAAGATATGAAAGTACACACAGAAGTGAAGCATCTGCCCTTCTTTTTGTTCTCATCAGTGTAGAAAAATGTAAGAAGAAAAAGACAGCTTTTTTTCCAGAAGTGCCACCTGTAAAAGGCTTTTGAGTCAACACAACTTACAGTTATGCAGAATGAACTGGATTGTAAGGACTCTACCAATAAAATAATTGTGAATCACTTTTGAAGTCACAGGTGAGACAATATTCTGCTTCTCATTCACATTTAAACAGTATTAATGCTTTCCAAAAAATGGAAGTTTTACTTCTTTCTTTAAAGGTTTGCTGCCTTTGCCCCTCTCTGAGAGGGCGAATGTGTAACCAGGATGATTCTCCTTCGCACCCAGTAACCCGGATGCAGTGAAGTCAGAACATCTTTTCAAGCACAAAACTTCATTTAAAAGTTCTCAGTCTTTACCACAAGTCCCTCAGTTGCAGTAAAGCCACAAGCATTTTACCAGATCTAGCTACAGTGAAAACAACTCAATGGATATAAATATCATTGCACATCTGCAGGCACTGGGCATAATCCACAAATCTTTCTTTCTGGACAGCAGCCAGTGGGAGTTTCAGAGCCTGTAAGGCTTTGCAAAAGGAAACAATTTAGCCTCCTATAACAAATGTGCTGTCCCTAAAGAATAGTGTCATGGAATCAGAGCACACAGAAACATGATTTTAAAAAATAACATGCTACAGTCCTACCCAGCTTTCCAAACAATCCCTTAAATGTAATTTTATACTGGGAAGTCACATTAAATGCAGAGGATTATTCCTTTCTTCACATCGTTAAGTAAAGTAGGTGTGCTTCTCAGAATCTAAAAGCTACTTCTTGAGAAAGATGGCTAGTCCTCTCCTGAACCTAGCTGTATCTTAAATCTGTTTCTACCAGAAAACCTAATAGATAAGTGACAAGAGGAGGCTCCACTGCTTTTTTTTCCTTGATGACTCCTGCCTAACATACTCAATTGACAAATCCATGTGGTCAAGCGGCCTTTCTAAATATTATCAGGCTGTAAATTTTATATGGAGTCATGTCTCTGACATCATGCCAGTAATGAAACAATTTTTCACTTGAAAATTAAACATTTATTCATGAAAGAGAAACAGTCTGAATTTATTGTTTTCTTAAAGTTGTCCATGTCCTCCTGAACCAATCTACACAAAAACTTATTTCTGTAAGTACAACAAACATATCTGATTTCCAACATGATATGTAAACCAGTATCAGTTTTAGTCAATTTTCGGACCAAGCCAACACTTTAAACACATCCCCTTCCAGGAAAAGAAAAGGTAAAAAAAAAAAGAAAGAATCGATGCTTTTAGCTGAGATAAATGGTTCTAATGAAGTTCCTATCCATGTTGCAGTCATATGTATCAGTTAAAATTTTACTCATCTATTTGCCACATTGTCATTGGCTGAAGAGGTTCACTCTGGCACATACATTCACTAAACAAGCTGAATGGGTGTTAAAGACAACAAAGAATAAACTGAAGTACCACTCGCCTCATGTATTTCCATAGAGAACAGTTAGTAGAGGACGAGCAAAGACATCAAATCCATTTACAGGCTGGTCATGCTTATCCTTCACTAACATTTACAGGCAGAAGTCTGTGAGCTGTGTGATTCTTCTTCTACAACACTAGAAGACCCAATTCCACAATCCTGAGGAGTATTTTGCATGCTGAACAGTTTCATTACACACAAGTTTATGGAGAATACCCACAGTTAGTTTTAACGCTTGAATAAGGCACTACAAAAGGGGTAGAATCAGACTCTAAAGCTAAAAATTAATAGAAGAAACAATTCACCTCCTGTGAACACCTGCTTAATTGTGCAGGTTTGCAACAGGGCTGAGACCAGTCCTCTAGATAAAGCTGGACTTGGCTGTTTCCTACTTCAACTTCTATCTTATGAAACAATTTCAAATAACTTAAATAATAAATGAATAGCCTATAGAGATTGTTTTAACTTTCCCCTCTGTAACACAAACACCTGCTTTTGGTCCTGATCACACTTCCATTCATGCAAGACGTATATATACAAAGAGGTTTGTAGTAGTAGTAACCCCCAACCTTATAGTTTCTGTTCCCTGTGCAAAGGCAAGTCCTTTTAAGCTAACCCTGCACATACCTCTTAGTACTGAATGATAGCTATTTGCAAATCATTACGTCCCCCAGTATGAAAACTCTACCACCTAAAGGCAAGCAACACTGAACACATGGACTGCATAACAGTGATCTGCTCTTTGAGAAGCAAAACAGAATTTCACTTGTTGGCCTGCTCCACCCCTCTGCACCCAGTGCTCTCTTATTTAACAGGCTAAATGTATGGGACAATGTTCTTAAATGTTAATGACAGTGAATAGCTTCCAAAAAGCACAAGCCAGATCTTTTACTTACACGCATAAAGCTTTTATCTTTACTGTCTCCAGCACTGAAAGCTGTATTTGATTTGGTTATGGGAGGCTCGACGAAAACTTCTTATACTCCATGTTACTGCACTTCAATGCAAGATTCCTTCCCAGGAATACCCACTGCACACTGCAATTATACTAATAGACTGTTGCAGAGGGCATTAGGCACTCCTGCACCACCACTGTACCACAGCCTTTTGCCTGGCTGACACTGTAGTCTCTTCAGGCCCTGCTGAGCAAAAAAGTATGCTTATACAGTGATAACTTCTATCCTGACGTGTTTCTGCTTCTCCTTATTGTTCCTTACTGTCCATTTGACTGCAGAAGTGACAGGGACATGAGAGCACAGCATGGTTACAGCACTTGTGGCAATTTCTTCTACAATTTCAGGCTTGGGAATGTCTGTGCTGGTTTCAGCTGGGGTAATTTTCTTCAGAGTGGCTAGTACAGGGCTATGTTTTGGATTTGTGTTGAGCACAGAGCTGAAAATATAGAGATGTTTTTGTTACTGCTGAGCAGGGCTTACACAGCGCCAAGGCCTCTTCTGCTTTTCCTACTGCCATGGTGGTGAGGAAGTTGCGAGTACAAGGGAGGTTGGGAGGAGACACAGCCAGGACAGGTGACCCAAACTGAGCAAAGGGATATTCCGGACCATATGGCATCATGTTCAGAGTATAAAGTGGGGGGAAGAAGAAGGAAGGGGGGGACACTTGCAGATGGTGTTTGTCTTCTCAAGTCACCGTTAGGTGTGGAGATGGCTGAGCACCTGCCTGCCCATGGGAAGCACTGAATTCACTCCTTGTTGTGCTTGGCTGGTGTGTGCAGCTTTTGCTTTCCCAACTAAACTTTGTCTCAACCCATGGGTCTTCCAGCTTTTACCATTCCAATTCTCTCTGATCCCACTGGTGGGGGACTGAGCGAGTGGCTGTGTGGGGCTTGGCTGATGCCTGGGGTTAAACCAGAACAATGTCTTACACATAAGGATGTAAAAACAGTATCTGCCAGACATCAGCTAACACAAGTAGTATTACTCCCAAATAGATTATGTCTCAAAAAAAGCCCCACCAAAAACTGGAAAATATGTGGTTTTGCCTAACATACAGAACAGACTAAGTCACATGAAACAGGTGTTAGTAACAGCATTCAATACCTTACTGACATTTACATCATTTAATGCCCAGATACCACAAGGATAAAAAAAGTGTAAGTATAAAGCAGGAGAACAGAAGGTAGCTGTTCCACATGACAGAAGCAACTTGTGGATGCAGTTCCAATGGCAACTGCTACTGTATTTGATCTCTGTTATTTTCTAAATTGAAGGCTTCATGTTTATTCTTCTAAACAAGCAGGATAAAACTATAGTTTTATTGCCATAATTAACACAGTACAGAGCTACTCAACTAATATATTCACGTTACACTACAATATACTCCTTCACTAGATCTTGACACTGCTGGTTACTGTATCTTAGAGGTCCTGAATATGTTTTGGATTGAGGTCATGACGTGACAGTATAAGGGAGAGGACACCCCCATTACAAGAAAACATAAGCTCGGGAAGTCCAGATAAAGAAAACAAAGCTATTCAACTAATGTTATTCCCTTTCAGAGAAAATGAAACCTAGGCAAGAGTATCACAAACCTGAAGAAGAAAACAGAAACCTAGAAGCTACTAAGGAGGTACCAACAAATTTCTTAAGCTCTTCTTTGTTGGCAAAACAGAAAGCAAAACTAGTAAAAACAAAATAGACACTCTTTGCAAATTCAAAACAGCCTAACTAGGATTACTGTAACTCACAAGTACCAGGAGAAACCAGCTCTCCTTTCTGCTTTTAAAAGAAAAGAAGTTTTCATTCATACCCTAATGGGTAAGAGTAAGGGCAGGTGATAATAGCTTTTCCACCAGTAAGTTTTGTAATTGTGCAATTTATGGTTTTGGTTATAAAAGCAAGTAAACAACAGCCAGGAAAATTCCTTGCTTCCAAAATCTCTTCTCCCTCTGAAGTATTACTGCCAGAAACTGCATGCTGGTTTTCTGAGACAGACTACATCATGGCTTACATTAATTTGACTAAGTATGAAAAGCACTGCTCTCAGACATTTCTTAAAGGATCACTTTAATAACTCCATTTAATTCAAGTATGTTGTTGGTGGGTTTTCCCATAAAAGCAGCCTAACCTTCTCAACATTGTATGCAATACTTCAACTCCTTGAAATTCTTTTTTTTTTTTTGTCTGCACCTACCACCATAAAAACAGTTTCAAGATTAAAACCACAGTCAAGCTCTGCCTACGTGCCACAGGAGAAAAGCAACATGGCCACCTGATCAAGATTAGAAAGATTACACACATGAAAGTAGTTAGAGTGGTTAATCTGCTACTACACCTACAGTAACTGGGTGTAGCTGTGCCCTTTCTAACAATGTCAAGGTTGTTCTCATTTAGCCACACATGAAAAGACAAACAGTTTCTGGGACTGAAACCTACCTCAGTCTGTTTAGACCACGTGGGTTCTCAACAATGATTCAGAGCAGGAGAAGGTTGAGGTCACCCCTCAGCCAGACGTGACGACTTAGGACTAAAATATTTTAACTCCCTGTGAGTTGGGTTGTTTTGAAGTAGTGCCTCTGGCAAGCAGAAAGCAGCAATTCATTTAGTGCAATAGAAAAGAATTTGATTTCTAACCTTAACAGACTTTTATTCTTCAAGAGACAGTTACTCAGAACAAATGCATATCACAGCTGATTCAATTGGACCTGGAATAATAATAAAGGCAATACCCTCAAAAAAGCTCAGTTCCTGGAGGCTTCAGGTATTTTTACTTACTATTTCAATGGAAGGACGTCATTTGTCATTTACTTATTCACAGATGTCTCTAAAAATTAATCTGTGTAAAAGCAATTTTGGCTCACAAAGAGGCATGCAAGACACTTAACTGCTCCTACGTTGACCATCCCACTATGTGCTTATCTAAACTAGACGTAGAAAAAGCTGATGTGGGAGTAGAAAGCAATAGAAAATGCAATACAATTTGCAATTAATAGTAAATCAATGTTTCCATTTAGTGTATTCTTTGAATATCAACTGGGCACTGCACATTAAGATTTATAAATGAAGTATTAAGCATAGGCTTCCGGTGACAGACACTGACTTGAGAATCAGATACACACAAAATATCAATCATTATGACATAGAAAAGACTCCAAAACAACAATAGTGAGAGGTTTTGAACAGTTCACAAAATTCTGATGCACAGCTCTATCCTATTTTAATACTATTAATTTTTATTAAAATCTGTATTCAGAGATACAAACAGCTTTTTCCATTAAAAAGAAAATTGAAGCTTTTCTCAGTATTGAATTTCTCCTGTATTGTTTTCATCTGGTACTGCTAGCAAATATTATGTGCACTGCTGAACAGCTGTATTTTGTATTTCAGCAATCCTGAGAGAAAAAAAGTAAATGTTCTCCAAGTGTGCTTTGCTTTCCTCATGATGTAATGGACTATAGACTAACTGTTAATAATTTTCAGAGTAATATGTTGAGTCAATCTTTACTATTTTAAACAAACACAAATCCATAGAAATGGTCATGAAACAAAGCTGAAGCCAAAGTACTGCATATTTACAGTCACAAACATCACAGTACAGTTTGGGGCAGAAATTAGAATGCTACAAACACATGAAATGCTGAGAAAATGCAGCAGGCAATGTCACTGAGATGTGGAAAAAACACAATTACCACCCATGCTCATGGGAAATGTTATTTTTGCCAAGTGGAGAATTTGGACACAGAATAATTACAGCACTTAAGGAAACATAATTTTTTTATTAAAAAAGCAATTCAAAATAATTACTTTTCAGTTGTGAAAGAGTTTCTAGTGAAAGTCTGTTTTTCCACTCTAACAATTGAACTACTGAATTTCTTTTAGTGGTCTTAATTTCTCATCTGACCTGCTGGAGCAAACCAGAGGGCCACAAAGATGATAAGAAAGCTGGAGGATGTCTCCTATGGAGACGGCTGAGAGACTTGGGGCTGTTCAGCCTGGAGAAGAGAAGGCTCCAGGGAGACCTTACAGCAGCTTCCAGTACCTAGAAGAGGCTACAAGAGGACTGGAGGAAGACTTTTCACAAGAGCATGTAGTGACAGGACAAGGGGGAATGGCTTTAAGCTGAAACAGGTTTAGATTAAATATAAGGAAAAAATTCTTTCCTATGAGCGGAGTGAGGCACTGGAACCAGCTGCCCAGAGAAGTTGTGGATGTCCCATCCCTGGAAGTGTTCAAGGCCAGATTGGATGGAGCTTTGAGCAACCTGCTCTAGTGGGAGGTGTTCCTGCCCATGGATAAGAAGGCAGATGATCTTTAAGGTCCCTTCCAACCCAAACCATTCTATGATCTGCAAAAATTCACTGCTCCTTTTCCTGTGTCCAGTACACACAAAGTCTGATGTGAAGTGAATGTCCATGTCAAATGGGGACCTAAAACACTAGAGCCTCAGCTGCACATTACAGATTAAGATGTGGTTTGTTGGACATTTTGCAGTTCCTCTGTGTGTCCACATCATCATGCTAAAACACCCTTTAACAGAGAGCTTATGCTAGACCAAAGTAAAACTGGCTGTACAGCATTTTGGCTGCCAGAAAATTTTTATATATCATAGGCAGTAAATTGCAAAAATACATTCAAGTATACTGGTTTCACATGTATGTTTTCAATACTTTGAAGTTTTAACATATGCTTTTAGCAATTTAGGACCTTCTCATTTATCAAACACCCCCAGAGGCTCAGGCAATGCTCCACAGATGTTCCCTGTGTAACACTGACAACCTGAGCAGCTCACATCAGTACTATTTCCGCAGCACCATATGTCAAGCTGGGAAACTGGTCAAAATTTAAACTAACCCCACCAATTCTCCTTTCTATACAGACTTTTAAGATTCCTTTATGTTTCTTGACTCAGTTCATAAGTGGCTCTCAAAAGAGTTGTACCAACAAAACTGAACCCAAAAGGGGAGAAGTGCATCACAAATGTGACCTTTTAGAGGACACCAGTAAGCACTGGGTGAAGACACCATGAAGATTGCCACAGTCATTTCGGCACTGCTCATGGGTGGGAATGATCACTGTCAGGGCAGTTACATAATGCTTCTGTTTCAGCTGCAAAGCGGGCTTAAAAATTCACCAGCCTCGCTTACCTTCAGCTACTCATTATTGTGTCATGCCACATTTTCAGAAGGTTATTTTTAGCCTTGATTATTTCAGTAAACTATTTTACTGCATGACACCACAAACCATGGGCTGGCATTGAAGGGGCTGTGAAGCACAGCACAGGGAAGGGAGCTAATATCCAGCTGCACTACAAATACCACAACTACCTGTAGTTATTAATCTTGAAGGTTACTGCTACAAGTCATCCAAATTTTCTGACAGGGTCTGAAAAATGCCAGCAATAATGAAATTAAAATAGTATTATGCAAGATACCGAAAAGATACCATCTGGAATAATACGCATTTCAAAACAAGATAGGACTTCTGGACTTCAGTTTCAGTAAGTCCACTAGATTCACACAGGAAAATGAAATCTCAAAATAGCATCTTTGATAGCATCAATAACAGCCACATCAGGAACCAATTTCAACTTTTAGGGCTCTCTAAATGCTGGAGATGATCTTTCCGTGATCCCTACTCAAGTGTTTCCACTTGCTCATATTAACTTCTCTGCTCATTGAACCCTGCACTGAGCCGTTTCAGCATGCCAGCCCTACAGAAAATTAACCACTTATTTTGCTGCATGTACTTTCTTCTGTGTTAGTCCATACAATAGCTCAGCAGAAGATCAGATAAGCACTGAAGCCGGTGCAATGGGGAGAAGATGAGAAAACTGTTCAGGGATTGTTTTGGTTTTTTTCCCTAGGTACAGCAAACACAGAAACTACAGAAAGGTATGTCAGAGAAGCAAAACCCTGGGTGAAAGGACTAGTACATCATCTCGCTTTGCTCCTTGGAATTGCACCCTAGGTACATCTGAGTTCTCTTGAAATATTTTAATGGGAAATTTTAGAGAAGCAATTCACTGCTGCATGTGGAGATAAGGAGAACTTGGTTGCAAAGTCAAGTAAATTTGGAATGCTTCAACAGAGACCCAAATCCTACTTCTGATACAGTCTCCAAGGCAAAATACGCACAAAAAGCACTTTTGTGTACACAAGACCAATATATTGCAAAGCACTGTGTGTACACAGAAAAGACATACAAAGAAAGAGGCCCTAGTTTAAAAAGTCACCTTGGAAAATACACTCTTTTAAATAAGGATTAAAATAATTGAGAGAATTTGTGCACTCAAGATGATGGCTTTCACCATTTTCTGTCAGGGAACACAACACTTAAATAGCCAGGCTTGTTGTTCTTGGGGTTATTTGCCCTGACATGTCAGTATTGGCAAGGGGAGATACCTTTTTGCAGGGCTCAGCACACATTACACAAAGAGCAGAGCAATTCACCCAGTCCTCCTCACCCTGTTGAAGACAAGAAGGTTATCAGTCTGGAAGACAGGATTAGGGGTTTCTCAAGCAGGCTCTTAGCAAGAAACACTACACAAAACCTGTTTATTATGTTTCTAAGCCACTAGCATTACCACTGAGCTCCACCCATCCCCAACACATGTTTGTACAGGTGAATTGCCAAAGAAAGAAAGAAAGAAAGAAAGAAAGAAAGAAAGAAAGAAAGAAACCAATCCCTCCTCTACATCCAAGCCTTATGACTTAATTCCGCACTTGCTCAGATTCATAAAAACCTGATAAAAAGCCAAAAAGAAATTCCTTAGAAGTGAGCAAACAAGGGACAATAAATGCATGACAAAGAGGCACAAACAAGCTACAGGAGTTAATTATTGCCAAGGCTATGTCTAATTTCTCTTTCACAATACTGGTCTGGCTACCTTTGAACACACCCAGGTGAGCCTGAAGGTTCAAACACTGCTGAAAGGAAATGACACAATAAGAAAAGAATCAAGGAGGCATCCAAAAGGCCTCAAATCTCCAAAGCCCTTCGTCTTAGCCTGAGGCCAGCTCTACAAAAGGGTAGGTATATTTGTAATTTTGCTCACTCTCTCTCCTTCTCTCCCACCTCTTTGAGAGCACGTAGGTACAAATAGGAAGGTTTGACGTGCAAAGTCAACCCAACTTGCAAAGTGCCAGGCATTTTCTAGAAGAGGCTGAGAAAGAAGCAGGCAAGGCAGGAAGAAAGGAAAACTTTCTTGTATCTGTTCTGAAATAATGACCTGCAGGAAAAATCCCCCAGGAGCATTCACCAATGGCAGTGCAGGAAGTGACCATCTTTGATGCTTCCACTTGGTCTCTACCAAAGGACTGAACTTCATTCCAAAAGAGAACAAATGCAATGGGTGTTTCAGAACTCTTCTTGGGCCTGGAGAAACACATCAGCTCACTTGCATATAGGGGAGTTGCTGATTATATTGCATAGTCTTACAGCTGTCAAATTTGCAAGACAGAGGCAGCACCCAGGTCAGTAGAGCAGCTGAGGATTGGTGCATCTGGCCATCTAGGAACACCCATGGTCTTTGATGACACAGAATCCCTCTCTAGGTCAAAAGCCCTCAGGTCTGGATTTGTTTTCTTATTTCCATATTACAGGCTTAGGCTCACTATCTTCCTAACATTTTTTTCAACGACTCTCTGTAGTGCTGAGATTGGGCATTATTTGGCAATCAGCATCAGGAACCACCATTAAGAGAAAATACCAAATTTGTTTCTTTTGGATGGCCTGTAAGAAAGTCTGAGAGTTCACAGTGTTCTTGTGGTGGAAACCGCTGCTTTTGGTATTGTTTAATACACATTAAAACATAAACTATCACAGGAAGTGATCAACTTCCAGCACACAACGTCTGTGGTTAATCTTTGAACACTAGCTATAATGCTATCTTAAAAGCTGCCTGACTACAAAGAAGACTTCTTTCCTTTACATGCTTTATTACCTATACTGACTACTCAAAACATTGCAGCTGGAGTTGCCAGTCCAGCTGGTGAATGAACACTCCTCACATGCAAAACAAATATTCTCTAACTTATTCTTTCCCAATGGATCAGGAATCATGTCTGCAATCTTAGACACTGTCTGCAAAAATGCAACAAATCTCTCTTAGATACTTCCAGTTAGAGTAAATGCAAGGGTGAAAGTACTGCACATGATTATAAACTAATGTCTACCTACTGAAAGGTACTGCAGAAAGTCATCTATAGCTGAAACCAAAAGCCTGGATCCTTTACCACTGAGAAATTATCTAGCCAGGAAATGGGAAAGAGACTCTAGTGCTTAAGTGACATCCATTACTTTTGCCTTTATTTCCACAGAAGCAGCTCTGGTTTTGTTTGGCTGTAGTTTGTAAGTTGGCCTCAACTGATGAGGCCACACCATGGCCAAAAGAAGCAGCCCCTTACTACCCCTGCCATTTGCATTACCACGTTCTCCTCCATGTCAGTAGCTGACCCGTGATGGGGATGACAAATACCACTATGAAAAGGTTTGCAGCAAATAGCACACTGAAAAATCCTCTCCAGTAAAAGATTTCAAATCCAAGGCCTGTAAGAACTCTACTTAACCTGATGACCAAAGACTGTACTACCTAAGACCACACACAAGCCAAAAGTGATGCCTCCATAGTCCCACTGCAGAAAAAGCATTCATGATGCATATACTAAACTGGGCAGATTAGACTAACCCAAGACCGCTATTGAAAATTTCAAATCCACAAGCAAGGAGTCATCATGGATAAATGGGTTCTGGAAACTCCAATATGAATATAAAACTTATATCCAAGTTAGTACATTGATCTCCTAAAGCATGTTTTGGAGCAGTCTTGCAAGAAGAAGGTATTTAACAAAGCAGAAATAGACTGAGGCTCACCAGCAGAGAAGAGAATCCAGGACTGAAACATGAAGAGGTTTTCCATATGTAAACTCTGATATACTGTCACAATTTAGCCAAAAAATTTACCTTGTGAACATCAAATTCACATACAAAATGCTTTGTATGCGCCACTTGACACTGTTACACTGCCTATCTTATTTTTGATAAATCAATCTAAGTACATTTGAGAAAGTACATTAAATATAAGACTACTCAAGTGGGTGTGACACTCAAAAATAATTTCTAAAAATTTCTTGCAATTATTAAAATTATAGCTTCTTTTACTGTGTGCTTGTTGAAAAGCCTGGTGTAAAGACGGACCAAAAAAAGCATACAGCACTGACTGATAATAAATTTTGCCTGCATCAGTCTATTTATAGCTTAATATTTGGATGACACGGGAAGTTGGGCATTTGACTAGATGATCTCAAGCAGTCCTTTCTCTGGAAATTCTGTGTGAAGAGCTTGAAAATGTATGTTGTTTAATGTGAATTCCTCTGCTGGTATGTAGCAATGATCCATTCAGTCCCCAGCAAACAATCTAGGAAAAGGAAACTAAACTTGAAATATACTTGTCCTGGGTTTTAAAAAGAAGCAAAACCCTTGAGAAATTAAAACCTGCTACCTTGCATTATCTAAATTCCAGATTTCAAAGAGCATACAAAAGGCAGAACTGATGCTCAGAAGTCAAACAAATACAGATGCATACCAAAATCTGACCTGTAAAGTAGTGACAACTCTCAGCTTTCTTGACTGGTATTTCTTCATGACCCTTGGTACCACAGAAACAGGATAACCCACGTGCTCTGCCACTGACCACGTAATCTATGATCTTGCTGCCAGCGATGACCAGCACCTGAACCTCCACAGGTAGGACAGAAAGTTCACAGTAACCTGTGGCCTCTTATGTATGCACAGACATTGAGTTCAGCAGTCTACTGCTCAGTACTTTGCAACCTGCTGGGTGATGAGTTGTCACACAGTTATCTTCATTCCTTTTTCAAGGCTCATAGTGAAATGAAGAACTAGGCCATGTGCTCTCTCTTTCCCAACTAGCACGTCCTCCAACATACAACATCCTCATTTAAACAAGTCTGCTACAGTTAGTCAGTGTAAATCAGGCACATTGAGCAGCAGTTGCCTCCAATAATTCCTTACTTAAAAGATCTTATACAGTTTTGGTAAAAATCTTTCAGAAGACACTGATACACATCTTGAGCACTGTCCTCTCTGCTTGTGATTTGAGGCATAATTCCCTATCACCATGATACAGATCAGTGATATTTCTATGTGTGTTTCCAGAACTACCCAGTAATCTTCAGATAAAATCTCACTAGATAATTGAGCCAGATAAGAGAACACTCGTTCATGCATTCTAAACTCGGAAAACATTATTTGGAAAATTTACAGTGTTGGAAGTCTAAAGCAATCTCCTATCAGTTACTCAGGTTTATGAGGCACTGAAGCAGTGCTTCTGCCTGTAGTCACGTTCACAACTGTCATTAGTAATGCAGTGACTGCTAGTAAGCAAAATACAAATAGCCCCTGCAACAGCGAAAAATGACACATCTATTCAGAACTCTTGTGCACAGAAGTTAATTCAAGTGACAAAACCAGTACGCATTTCAGACTTACCCAGTCTGTCACAGGTTTGCAGGAGCAAACCAACATGTGACAAAAGACGATAGTCTTTTATTAAAACTGCCAAAGGTGTGTAAACCCAGGCTTCAGACAGAGCACATTGGCCTCTCTCCAACCTAACATAAATTTCAGAGAAACATTCCAGTGATAAACACCAAAGACTTTACAGGAGTATGTGGACGGCACCTGCGTGAGTCAGAAGAACTCAGAACAGGGTGAAATATTCTCTTTATTTGCAGTGTGCTTTACAGCAGCCCCCTAACACCACACACACGCACCCACGCACACACGCTCATGCTCAGGGATGCTGGGGCAAAATACAGAAAGCAACGCCAGCGAGAGTGTCAGCTCCCTTCATGCTCTGCATAACAGAAGACCTGCTTAATAATTGTTGACTTCTGTTTAGCAGTGTACACTATGTTGTTAGAAGAAGAGAATATAATGCCTGATTTGAAGAGCAAGTGAGATGATTTGGGTATTATGTTCTGGGAAGTAGTGGAAATGTTATATTTTGCTGTGCTTTTAACATATAGATTGGATGATGTGAACAACTACTGAAGCTATAGTTTCTTTGAACTTTTTATTTTTATTTTAGAATTACACATAGAATCTTGTGAGCTACAATAGCCCCAAAATTCTTAGTTAAAAATAACAAAGTCATACTTAAAACACTGACGTAGACAAGAGGACTTGTTTAGTTAAAATTAAAAAACAATCTAAATCCTTTGGATACAAAGAAAGCTTTCTATATATTTATATATTGTATTCCATTTGAAGATCTTCCACAACTAGCTTGAGAAACTGAGTAAGAACATTAACAGGGTGACATGCAAATTCTCACTTCAGTTACATATGCGAACTTTGATGCTTCACTACCTAAAAGATATATTAATGACGACCATTTTAGCAGAAGTGGCCAACTGTTCAGGAATTTAAAATTATCATCAGTGGACATGAAGACACAGTACCATTTCTCTTCCATACATATCATTGCACGGTCATCCCCACGCTGAGAAAACCACATCTGGCTTTTGACCTACAGCAGACTTGGAAGAAGTCCAGTCCACCCTGCCAACTGCTCATTGCTCTTCCTTACGGTGCTGGTATGCCAAGCTAGATATTCCTGTTTCAAGACATGAATTACCTCTACAAAATGCACTGTGGAGTTTTGTGACCAGAAACCATTTCAGTCTGACCAGTCTCTTTCCAAAGTTGCTAGAGGTTACATATATGATGTATAAAGGCTAATTCCTAGAAGGTAAGAGGAATATGTACACTCAGTCTTGACAAAAGCTGAAGATTGCAATAGCAGACTCACAACTTGTCCATCAAGAGGTGGTCTCTAGAGTGGTAACCAGAGTAGAAATGCCAAAGATTAAGATGAAAAATTTCACCTGCATCTGAAATCTGTCTGCTCACATAAACACATACTCTCCCTCTCTAAATGGTGGTGGTACTTTTCAAATAATCATTTTGCTCCTAAAATTCACCAAAACTAAAGCTGCCACCCAAACTGCTGGAAGAACTTGAGAAGCATCCTAAACCAATAAATAAACTGTTTACCTTACCGAAACTGTTTAATACAACACGTACCCCATTCATACTGCAGTTTTTGCAGTATTAATCTAAAACTTAACTATGGTGTTTATGAAGTTGATCTGCCAGCTTTGCTCATTTCATCTGATTTACTCAAGACAAATACACTAGGTGTCTGAAACATTGTGTCTGGCCGTGGGTAAGGAAATTGGAAGAGTATTATATTTTATTTATTAGTAACACAGGAACAGCCGTAATTTTGACAAACATGGGACATGTTTACCAGTAACAAAATTACACTGGCTGGAAGCAATCTGCAACGAATTTAACTACCATTCTTAAAAATACTACTGCAAATCTAGCAACTACTGTCACCTCCAAATTGTCTTCAGGATACAATACAAAGAAAGCAGCAGAGATGCGGTCAAAACACAGCCTGTCTACAGTCAGACTGGACTATGCAACTAACAGGTGCCATGACAAAGGAGTTCTTCAGGCAAGAGCTCTTTTTCTTGGCAATGTTTATGATTAATTGTGCAGAATAAAATAACCGTGAGATCCACATGTGTCCAGGATAATGAGAATTTGTGTAAAAGTCTCTAACAAAAGTGCAGCTAGGGCCCAGACAACAAGAGCAATGATGTTGTCCGTAGCAGCTAAAGATGGATGGATGACTGGAGAGAGAAGATAGCGTGACTTTTGAACTTTTTAACCCAGACATTAGCCTGCAAAATGTCACCAAGAAAGGTTGAGACTTTATTCTGGAGAAAGAGTAGTCTTAAGACAAGTGGAAGATCTTGTCATGACCTGTATAGAAACAGAAATTGAATAAAGATTATCCAGAGAAGGGAATGGAATCAAGGATCAAGCTATCAGGACTTCTTACAAAATGCTAGGGAGACTACAAAGAAAAATGCTTCAAGTGACATGTTAAAAGAAAAAGGATAAAGAGGTAAAAGAACATCTACAAAAGGATATAAATACAAAAGCCCACAAAGGAAAAGATTTCAAAAGGTGCTTGGTCATTTCACTTGAAAGCAACTAACACTTCAGGAAATTAAATACTGAGATTCTAGCAACTGCACTTAGAGGTAAGAATAGGGCAGACAGAAGGAACCTACGCTGGAATCATAAAAGAAACACTGAATCTGCAAAGAAACATTTCAGACAGCATGAGGAAAACTATTGCCAGAAATCTAAGCTCAAATTCTGCAGAAGTGTTCATTTTATCACAGGTAAATGTTAGCCAAAAGAAACCAGGAGACCACAAGAGACAGTGAAAACATCCTCTCATGCAGACACATCAAGCCACCTTGAACTCTAAACTCTCTGCCTCTGGAATCTAACTTAATTAGGAAAGATCTTAGCTGGGACAAACCTGAACAGCAATATGAAACATGCAACAATTAGTTCATATTTTAATACAATTTTTGAAAAACAAATCTTAGTAGAACATCAAAGTTTATTTTCGTTGTCTTCAACTGAAGATTTTGCCTGGTCTTCACTTGGATACTAATACATCAACCAACAATCATTTGTTCAAAATTTCTGTTTCCTTAGGTAGTCACCTATAGTTTTATATCTTGTACTGACTACAATTCAATGCCTTAATTTCATTTGAAGTTTCCATTATATTAAAACAATCCATTATTTTTTTCCTGATTACAGATAGCATGAACAAGAGAAACAGAGTAGAGCAGAGTTCCTTTGCCTTGCATTATCAGCAAAAAAGTAATGATTGAGTTATTTGGAACAGAAGAAACAAAATAAAAGAAATTCAGGAAAATAACACTTTCTTGAGATACAGCTCAAGTAGGAAATACCTACAGAGAGTAAACTTGCATTTATTCTTTTTGCATTTTACTTGCATCTAGCAAGTAGAGTAAGAGAAAACTGCATGGCATATAACTATATTGTATGTATAGTTAGATGCCAAAAAAATGACATGTGAGAACAGCACCTTCTTCATTTAGTCATGTTCCCTGTTATCTTCATAATCAGAATTGTTAAAACACTTAGACTGAAGAATGAGCACACAATCATTAGACAATAAACTGAGTTCTCTTCTACTTCCCAGTCCTCCATAAGAGCTCTTAGCTGAACTCCAACTTTAAGAACTGTTCTGTGTTCAAAGGAGATGGGAGGCTGTCACTTTCTTGGTGAGGTTTGCAGATTTGGGTTTTTTTTGCACTGGGTATTAATAAACAAATATTTTAAGTACTAAATAACTGCATTTAATTGAAACTCACCATTAAAAAATGCACATGACCTTATTTTCTGTATTTTCGGGCCCTAGCAACCATCATTTCAGATAATATTTAGGAAGCAGAAAGCAATTCTACATAAAGGGGAGTAGGAGGAAAAATTCAGGACAATCAATGGCAGTCCTAGTTCCAAATACACTGTCTGTCTGAGAAGTAACTGAAAACATCAAATTGAAGAACTCCATGTTTTAATCACTGTTCTCCCATGATTTACAGAATCTATTAAATCCTTTTTTAAAAGTGTGACTGGAAAAGATAATGTCAGTATGACTTGCTAGGGTCTAGGCAGCAAGACCACAGAGCAAAAAGCAATAACCAGCAGAATTAAAATAGAAAGTTTTTGTTTAGTGAGTATGTCAAACACTAAGCCAGGGGGAAAAAAAAGTAAATATTTCTGAAAGGAGTGGTAAAAAATTATGCAGAAACTAGAGAAAATAGAAATGTTAAACATTTATTAGAAAATATTAACAAAGTATAGTCATAGATAAACATCTGTAAGAAACTGGAATACAGTTTCATTAAGGAAAGAAATAATTAACCTATAAATCATCCTGCCAGTTCTTCTCATTTAATATTGAACCTTTGATGCTTGGCACTTCTTGTGGATCCTGTTTGAACCATAACACTCATGACACGGTTTATTACTTTAAAGGCACTAGTAAAATGTGGAAAACACGAATATCTAAAAACATGCAAAAAGGTGTCAATATAAAAAACTGAGAATAGGTATGTTTTTTCAATAGTTTTTAAGCAGCTAGTAATTTTTAAGGCTTCTGCTTCAGTTTCTAAATGCTTAAGGCTTTTTAAAAGTATAGCAAAGATGTGAGATGATTTACAGTAAAGGGCAGTGTAAATGTACAGCCTCGAAGAACCCCACAACCATTAAGTTCATTATTTGCCTTATTAAATACTGGAGAAAAGAACGGCAGTCACAGACAGTGCTGTACCACCCACCCTTCCTAGGACCAGTTCAGCAGACAACTGTAATTTATAGACAGGTATCTCTCCTTTTAGAAGAAAGAAACTGACAACCACCTCAACACGTAAGCCGAAGAATACCAAATGTATACAATATCTAAGGGCCAACTTGGTCACAGAAAGCATCCTAGGAGCTATGCCATCCCCAAAAGCAATGTGTCACTGCATGTTAGGCTGCTCAGCCTTCTCCCCATGTTCCTGTCTGCTTACAAAGGAAAGTGAAACTTTATATAGCAAGATGGCAGGGGGGAGGCTTTCACAGGTGTGGTACTACTATTTCTATCAACAAAGGGGGGAAAAAGAGAGAAAACATACAATTCGTGTAAAGGAATGGATGACAAACATCTAAATTATCTCGGAAGTCACAAGTAACCCTATGAAAGTAAAACAGAATGTATACCTTGAAGCTGAGAATGGGCTTTTAAAAAAAACTAAATTAAAAAAATATTTGAACAGTTCTAGATTTCTACAAAACTCTACAAGAAAAAAAAATCCGTTCACTCATTTAATTAGATGGAAAATATACTTCAGAAAAAGCTTATGTTTTGCAAATGATGAAAATTACAGTGCTATTTCCCTTGTAACTAACGTACCACCACTGATTTCTGATGCTAAAGACCATAAAACTGTTAGGTGGTGGAAAGAACAGTAAATTCTGGGTATTTAAGGATTTAAACAGAACTATTTCTGGTTTTATTAGGCATATCAAAATCATGGCTAAACCTCAGCAGTAGGCTTGTGCTTTTAGGAAAAATGTCATTAAATCAGTAAAAGTTTCTATTTCTTGGCACACAGGCACCATCCTAACAAGTCTTTTTAAAAGCAAGTATCTCAGTGGAGATAGTATTTACTGTTTACTATACTTCTGGTTGTTAGGGGTTACCAAAAAGGTCCTGTTTTTCCATGACATCTGCTTCATTCCAACAGAAATGTATACCCAGGACTTTTAGTAATAACTGTAGCCTCTAACGGCTGAAACCTTGACCAAAATCCTCTACACCTGCAGACCAGCTGAGTAAAATGAAAAAAACCACAAAGAATTTGACTGGAATTTCTGACTTAGCTCCTAGTAAAGAGAAATTATTATTTTTGTTCCTCAAATCTGTTGTTGAAAGTTGCTTGGACACAATCTTGAGTATCTGCTAATTGCAGCTGCTCATTCAATTAATTGCTTGGCTCAAGATCTCAATTCGGTTTGTCGGAAGTATGACACATTCCACACCAATTCATATCTAACAGGTCAAAGGGATTTCAGAAAAGGGTTCCAAATTTTCCTAAATTAGTATGTTTTACCTGCCTTACATATCTCTCATCTGTTTCTTTTTCTAAAATGCTGCTGATGATATTCCATTGCCATTGATATACCATGAAAAGCCAACTGTTTGTGAAACATACAGACCCTCTAGCATTGGGTAAAATCCCATGAAGACACGAAAACCTCAAGAGGAGGCATCACACTGTTTGTATGAAATCAAGTACAGAGCTACACTGAACATGGAGGAAAGGCCAGAACAGTAGAGCAGAGGGAGAGATCCTCAATGTGGACAGCACTGAAGCGTGTCAATGACAACCATGGAACCATTTAGCAAAGTACATCTACCAACAGTAAAGTAGTTTGGGACTCTCAAGTTCTGTGTATGCTACAGAGCCACCAATTAGCTGTCTGACAAGTGGGCAGCCCCTGGTCTCTACTGCAGAGAGCCTACCCCTGCAGCCCCACAGCTACCAAATCCTTGATGTGTAAACTCAACACACCCTGGCAACCCTGTTACACAACCAGTAGTTTCCAAGGAGGTTTATTTGAATCTGAGGCTCAAAGAGAAAACATAATCATTATACTAGACTGAAGACTACAAAAGAGAAAAAAGGTTCAGATCACATTTTCATTAATATCATGTTAGCACATTACTAACGCAGGCAACTCCTAGCACCAAGAAAAGAGACAGGATTAGAGTAAAAGGTGTGAGAGTGTTTGCATTATAACATGCACCAGTTCCTGACACTACTTCACACACAGCTATTTCAAGTTCTTATTAAGCACCACCACAAAGGAGAAAACTGTTTTACAAGGTAACTTAAGAAATCATTATTTGTCATCAATGGGGAAAGATTTTGAAATCAATCAGCTCAGCTCTGTTCAAAATTTAGACCAATTTCCTTTACTGAATTTTCTTTGCTGATAGAAGCCTACTACAATTAGTAACATGCAAAGCACAGCAAAAAAATCTCAAAGGCCTATATTGTATTCTCTGCAGAGAATAAAATTAATTTGGGGGGGAAAAAAGCCTTATTGACAAAATGATTTTTAACAGACACACCGAGGTTAAAGAATTGTGCCAACAATTGCTATGTACTTATTAATGTAAACTGGTATTCTCCAGTCAGAAATGAGTCTCTCACTGAAACAAACCTGTTTTTATATTTCTCTGATTTTGGTTTTCAGTCAGCATATGCTTTAAATAGAGACTGTTCTTTCTGTCTTTGTTTCCTTAACTGTTAAAAATGGGTGAAGGACAGAGTAAGCATATTTTTCTAATCAAAATATTCGAGTTTATGCAATTTCTACCTATGGGGCCAGGAGATGGTAGTTCTACAAAATTACCTCCTGCAAGGCAAGCAAAAAGGGGAGTACCTGGCCATCAGTACTGTCATGAACACAAGTCTGAGAGCTACTGTATGGAAAACTAGCCAATGTTTGTGTACAAATCTCTAACATCCTCACTATTCCCGAAAGTCCATTTGGCCTTTGTCCATGTCTTTCAATTTGCAGGGGTTTGGAGCAACTTCCCTTTTGATCTGATTTCCTGTTTGCTTTTGGACTGTCTTCTTTGCAATGCCAGGTGTCTTCACCTTAATAATGCTATGGGTCCCTGATTCTTAGGTAAGATAACTCTGCACTAGTTTTGTCCAAATCAGTCAAAAGAGCAGCTAAGCCACAGGTCCAACATGTGTATTATGCTCTTGCAGCACTTTTCAGAAAGGACAGGATAGTGACCACATCTAAGGCCCAATAGTTGGTACTATTACAGCCAGTAAGCAAGAGTTCAAACAGGACTGTACCTGCACCTCTCAGAAGTTTAAAGGAACGTAGTAAGTGTGGAATAAATCCTGACTCACAGACATGAACTTGCAAGCATCTCCAGCAGAACTCAAAGGACAGACCAGTTGTGCAGGAGGGGACCAGGATACCAAGACTGACCAGACTCTAATTTGTGCTACAGAATAGCCAGAAACTTTCAGACTAATCCCCACCAAAGTCTGCTTCCAAGTCACAGGCCTTGCTGCATGATACAGACTACTATGAAGGCAGAGGAACAATATCTGCATCCATCAGTCAATTTTTTACAAAATGAAAATGCCAGAAGTATGAGAACTACCAAATCAATGTCTTAAGAGCAGGCTTGACAAAGTCCTCTCTCTCAGTAAGGTACTTAACATGAATTGCATAGTCCAAATAGCCAGGGGAACATGTTAACCATTAAATATTGAGGTAGATATGTTGAAGTACGTATATTCTAAATACCACCATCATTACAATCTTCATGCTTCTATTATGTGATTGAGACTTAAATGTTTGGGGGGTTTTTTTATACTTTCTTTCTATTACAAAAGCTTTTAAAGTCCACAAAGAATGAAACACACTGATGGACGCTGTGTTTAGCTGCATGTCATATGTTCTTAACAGAACTTACCTTACGAAATAAGGTAGAAATCTTTTTTAAAGAAGTCCAGTCTTTACTACCGAAAATTGCTATCATCTTAATTTTATATTATTGCATATAGTTGTGTCTGCAGAATCTTAGGTGGAGCTGCACTTATTTCCTAAAGGAAGTATGCTCACTCCAACCAAAATACTACGAATGTGGAAACTGTTCCAATTGTGCCAGTTAGCACATCAGAAGGAAGAACAATTAAAAGTTATCAATCAAGAGCTATCATTTTGCCTGATGTACTTAAGGTCTGCCAAATTTCTGTTAATAGAAAGCGAGTCGTACTCTAGTAGTTCAGAAAGAAATTTGCTACAAATCTTAAGGGGACAGACTTTTTTGTCTTCCCCTTAATAACTTTAATTACTAAGAGTAAGAGCTGCTTTACCTACATAAACAGGGGGCTTGGAGGTGTCAGCAATTGATTGCCTTTTGGCCAGTTCTGCCTTTGCACTGCTTTGTACTGCTCAAACTAAATTTAACTGATCTCTGCAGGGCAGGTGCCTCTGAGTGAATTAAAGATCACAAACCACCCCGCACAAAGGTGTGCTCCAGATTCCCAGACCACTACACACAGAGCTTTGCACCACAGCTATCAGGGATGATGAAAGCTATTTGTGGCCATGAATTGCCAGTAAATTTAGGTTTGTGTTGCTGAAGGAAAGAGAACATGATTAAACATACAGCCTTTTGCTAGACAGATGTGGGAGACAAATGAAAAAACAGTATCACTGTTTACAAAGACTTCCATGAACATCTGGCAGGAATAGAAGTGTTGTCATCATTTGTGTTGAATTCCAGGGATATTTGACCTCAGCGTATCTCAAAGTCTTGTGAAGCTTTAACTGTACAGTGGATATTTGATGTCAGGCATCCCACAGGCTTACGCAATGCTGCTCTGCTCACTCAAATGGCAGCTTTGCTGCCTCCAGCAACTGGCTGCACAGCACATTTAAAAAAAAGACACACAAAGCTTTTGCTACAAATCTGCAGGACAATGACCTAAAAATCCTGCAAGACCAAGGCAGCTAGCTCCCAGCCTGGCCTCTTCCTGCACTCCCAGGGCTCAGGCTTGATGCACAGCAAATGGCAGAGAAGAATCAGTACATACACACATAAAGCAGGGGTGCAGAATAACACATCAATCACAAGATGAGGCAGATATGGACTACTAAGAGAGAAACTAAAATCTGAGGCTTTTTGAACAAGTCATTCCACAACCTGGAAAGGATACAATTTAGCAAAACTCAGAGGAACTCCTGAACATTGACAGATGATACCCCAGGGTCAATCACACATTTAGAAAGTATACTTATATGTGAACTGTGATGTTAATTCAGTCACTACTTTATATGTCAGGTAAGCAAAACTTTTCTGGCAGAAAAATGACAGATAACCATGAAGACGTTTACATTCATTACAAAGTTTAAAAAAGCCAAGTTGAGTTTGCATAGAAAGTATTGTCACTGCATTTTTAATGAAACAGGTAAAAATTCTGGGGTGTAACAACCTACCAGTATTCAGATCTTAGTGCTCAGGACTCTTAGACCCTACCACAGTACACAAAGAAACTACTGTATGAGTCATAAAGTGTAATTAGTCACTTCCTTATGTTTTTTCACACTGCAGTATGTAAGCTCTATCAACTCTGCTTCACCTCTGAAATGCAACCACACCTGAGAAAGTCATTCTTTAAGGAATCTAATGTAAACATGATAAAATGAATAAACTCTTACTCTTCTGTTGTTCCTTGTACTACCAATTTATGTAGATGGATAAAAGATGTACATTTACTGGAAGCACAAGTCTTTAGGTCTGAAAAACAAACATGATCACGATCATCTGCTGAGAGTCTAGTAGAAGTGAGATTCTCATTCATTATTTCCTTCAGAAACAAAATCAACACAGTACCTAAGACTATATGATAGTGAGACACTTAATATTGCAATGTTTCTTCAATAAGATTTCGATTAGCTGGTCATCTTCCTTGCTGTATGTTCAAAAACCAACAGTTTAGACTGTATCTGCTTTACTTTGTTTACAGTAGGTAGAGAGTTACAAATTTATTTTAAACTGGAACTAGAACTAGTTTGCATGCACTTCAGCCCTTCAGACCAGATGATTTATTCACCACATACACTCACTAAAGAATTCTATCCTTTATCTGAAACAGAGGAGAGCGACAGGAAGCTAAAAGAAAAATACTGTCTGAATACCTAAATCCCTACCTACTGCATTATTCATTAATGGTTTTGGTGCCTCAGCTACCAGAATGCTGAAACCAAAACTATTTAACCTAAAAAAAAAAAAATTAACTACTGCAATACCTTGGAAACATTATTATACACACACTGACAGAGCTCCATTGTGTTGCCTAGATAAGGGAAAAAAACCCAACATTTATGTCTAAGCTTCAACAAGGACACAGCAGACTGAATTGATGACACTGGATAAATGAAAAGATCTGACACCTAATCAAAAATTTCCACAAAGGTTGTCCATTCCTTTACAAATAATGATAAATAACCAGTCAGGAAAACAAAGAAAATAATCTTGGGTTCACAGAGACCACTTCAATTAGACCACTGACAGCAGTTTACTCATCATTATGGACAGCAATTTTTTCTCTATGAAGCATGAGCAAAAGACATATACTTTACATGCAGTTCTTTGACAAAATTACCCACACTCAACAGCCCACCCTCAGCACAGCTCAAACTATCTGGATTAGAGAGTGGATCTTAGTATTGGTTATCACTATCTTGTTCATTAATTGATAACGAAGACACATGAAACAAAATGTAGAAGTTAGTTTACCAGTATCTGAGTATTTCTGATTTCAGATTTGAACTCTCCTTCAAATCCAAGTCCAAGCCTGTTCACTTAAAAGGGAATCTTAGATCACCCTTTCCCCCTTAGTCTGAGGAAACTCAAATTTGGATCAGATTCCAGATCCAGCTTGGTCAAATTCAGCCTTGTTGATGAGCTAACACTCAAGAAATGACTTCATCTTTTTGATCTTCTCCCTTTTTATCCCTTCCTCTCCTCTCCAGGTTACACACTAGTTGGCTCCAAGCCAGCAACATTTTGAGGAATGGGCAAAGTACCCAGAAATTCAGAACTTCCTGGATCACAATAAATCCACGCATTACTTCTTTTGCAGCCATACAGAATAAACGTGGATTCATTTTATACTTAAATTTAGTATTTATGTACATCCTTCATCGTACATTACCGTTCTCAAGATCACGAAGAAAATAAGCAGACTAATGGGAGAGGGGAAAGTAGAGGGGAATGTAAGCCAAACTAAAGCTGAGCTAGTGCCTCTCCACACAGTCAGGACAGAAGCTGTCAAGCCCAGCTGAATAAACAACTAACAGACAGAAATTCTGAATAGCAGCAGCAGCTTATTTTAAAGTATAACACATTCATTTCAATCCCCACGGAAAAAGTAATTACCAATTGGCTTGAAACAGCACCAGGACTAGTTCAGCAGAACCATTTCCTTCAATAAACACACAGCTTGCTCTCAAGCACAGGAGGATAGAATGGCACACAGTTCATTGGCTATTGCTCTGCTCCCTCCACCTTCAAGTATTTGTGTTTAGCGTAATGTAGACCAGTGGGACATATGTTCCCGTGCCTCAATTCTATTGAGCTGAAACTATATTCTTATCTTGATGTACTTCCCTAAAGAGAAATTAATCATACAGAGGGTGAAAGTAAGAATAGCAACTTTTGTTTCTGCCTTTCACGTCCAATGATCTGAAAACACACACTTGAGTATGTCTGAAGTTGAACACAGCAGCTCTTCTGCAGCTCACAGTAACAGCACACAACAGTCTGGGTAATAAGTGAAATGAATATAGCTGTATGAAACTTCTTATTACTCCATTCTACAGTTATGGTAATTCAAGGTTCAGCCTCTGGCTGCTTTCCCCCATTCATTGCTACACTCCTGACTTACTTCTGACCTAGAGCTTAGGAAAATCCCATTCTTAAATCCTGCCAGAAGTCATAAATCTCAGGGTTGGAGCAATACAAACTTTGCAGTGGTTTAGAATGATACTAAACAAAGCAGAAATGGGTCACAAGAATAAGCAGAATTAAGCAAAATCAAGCAAAAAAAGAGTGGATTCAAAATGGTCCTAGCAAAACATGAGTTACTGATGTACTGAGTATAACTTCTAAAGTGAACATGCATGGAAGGAGAAGAAGAACATACCAAATAGTAACTGAATTCCAGATATAAAATTACTGAGAGGTAAGATCACACACTCAGCTAAAATAAAGGCCTAAAAATCTCACCAAAACCTGTCATGTACATGTATTCCATAATATAAACAACCATATCAGTTGACAAGGAAAAACTAATATGTTCTGCTATTAAAAGCTTCAACTATAACACTCTCACGGGTAAGCTTCTGGAAGACAGTACGTGAAGAGTACATAGCCAGCAGATAATTATTTGTTATATCAATTTTTCCCTGACTCTTGAATGGAAAGAAACAAAGAAAACACTTTTTGAAGGTTCCCTGTCAGACAAAATGTTTGCCAGTCAATTTCTGAAACACAAGTCGTTGCACTGTTGCAGTCAAACTAGACAATATGGGTTTTTTCATCAGTTACACATAACTCTAAATATGGGTCTGAAATATATTTTAAGGTAGCACGTCTTTCAGAAAAATATGCTTATGGTTGCGAATAAACCCCTCTAAGAATGAAACGTATACAGAATCTCATATGGGAAGAAGCATCTAAAGGCATCCAAGGTCAACATCACATTTAAGAGCAGAGGATTCTCCAGATGCCAGATTAGCTCTGCAGCGCTGGACTTCTTATCAAAAATTACAAAGATTAACTCTTTTGTAGCTATTTGGTTTCCCAGACTCATTCAGGTCTCTTGGAGATGTCACATCAGCACATCTGTAATGCTGGGGAGGAGTCAAGATTCTCAAGGATTTCAACACTGAACTGAGTCTGAGTTGTGGTACAAGGTCCAGGAACAGTTTCAGAATCAAGATAAAATAGTATGACAGACATAAAAGCTTCCAGCCTTGAGAGAGCAGTTAAATTCAAAGGGGAAGATAACACAGAACCACAAAATGGACAGTGGAAAGGGTAGAGCCTTGATGGATATGAGTACATAATACACAATACAAGAAGCTAGAATGAAGGCCACAAAAAAGAGGGGAAAAAAGCCCCAAAACCTAATGCAGATGGTCCATAACAGTAACATTTAACCCAGGTGTCATTTCAATATATTGAAGGAGTATATCTGTAAGTTAACGCAAAGATTGAGTACTTAAAATTCCTCAAATTGTAACTTCCTTGTATTATAAGCTCTAAAAGAATTTCTTTTTAGCAGCTAAGAAATGACCACTGTGTTTTCCATTGAATCCTTCCTTCCAAGTGAAACAAATTTTCCAAGCTAATATCACAGTTGGCTATCCTTTCAGCATGAGAAAGGATAGCTGGGAAGGAGGGGAAAAATATAAAAAAATATTAAAAGAGGAAAACCAGTAATAGGCTGCTATTAAAGCAAAGCTAGTGCTAGGCACACAAGTGTGGAAAATAATTTGAATTCTTTAAATACCATTTTATTTCAATTTTACACTTCAGAAGAAAAGTCAAAGGAAAAATGCACATTACCAAACTATAAAGTAACATACAGAGTCATTATTAATTTGAGAAAAACAAACTGCACCATACATTGTATCCAAGAACAAAGCAAGTGCCAATAAAAAAATGAATCTTTATATTTCCTTACAGGTTGTCAAATCTGTCTGTTAAATGGGATAGAAGACATTGTGTGAATACTCCCAACAAAGAGAGCAGCAATCACTAACATTACCTGGCACAGTAATGCTTGTCCTGAGAAACAGACTGAGGTCACTCCTGTCTCTTTTTACAAAATCTCATGAAATCTTTGGTTTGTACCCAAATTCTCCCAGGGAAGATCACAGTTTAACTTCAGCTGCATAAACAATAGTACTTCTTCCAAATGACCTAAGAACAAATAAACTGTGCCTTTTAAATATTAGTGATCCATAAAAATACTATCTGTAATTAAAAATGGCTTTCAATAGTCAGGCTAAACTCCAGTCTGGGAATTACTTCTAAGCTATTTTATTATAAAATGAATTGTCCAGAATTGGGAAAAGATCTTCTCTTTTACAGGATGGGCACACTCCCACCGGGTACAGAGCAATAAGTGAGAGCAGAATTCGTTTCCACTGTGGTATTCTACACTGTTCACAAGTCAGATGGAGCTGAGGAAGCACAGGTCAGTGTTAGATTAGGACAAAGACAAATCCTGTCGTTTAGAAAAAGCAAAGTGGCTTAACCTCTGTCCGCGGCTGTTACACCTCAACAGCTGATTTAACAGATCAGGTGATGTAAGTGCTGTGCATCTGCTTCGGTGCAAACTCTCATTTAAACCAGACCAGATGACTTTCTGATGAATGGCCCAAAGAATACTTCTGCAATCTGTCTGCCAGCTTAGTGATAACAACGAGCAACACCGGGGTAATTTCTCCCACTGGTACAGTTAAATATGCAGGAAGTCTGCCCATGACAAAGATCTCACAGAAACAAATGGAAGATAAGGGAAACTCAGTGACTGAGGAAAGCTACAATGTTTCACAGGATGCAGTCTGGTTAACAGCAGCTTACACACAAACCTTTACAACAACACTTTGAAAAAGCATAAAAACAGGAGATCTAGAGACCCTTCTAATTCAGTGCCTCAGAAAGGGAGAGCTATTCATGGACTATGTAAAGGAGCAGCAGCCACTGGAATCTGCTGCTCTGGATCATCTCAAAGCGTTGCTGGACAACTGCCCCAACCATGCAGAAATCCAATCTGCTTCTATGAAGTGTTTTTGGTATTCAGTTCATCAAACTTCAGTATCCATTCTTGTACAGTGTCCTGAGAGCTTTAAAGTAAAAAGACGATGAAAGATCTCTAGTGAAACCACTCCAGTTTCCCTTCTCGGCATTTCTCAGTAGGGCAAAAATTGTGTTGACAGTGTGCACTCTTTGCAACCCAAACAAACCTGAATGCTACACGACAAAACCACCTTTTTCCCCACCTGGGAAGTGTGTATCTCCCACAACTACAGTATTACTGCAGATTGAGCTAAGGAACACTCACAGAGAGCTTAAGCTGCTCTTCCCTATTGCCCCTCTTTCCATCACTGCTCCCATGATTTTTCTAGATTTAATAAAGCATCGTAACAAATTTAAAAAGCAACTCATTTTATCTCATCCACTGCCCAAAGCATTCACAAATAGTTATCTAGGAGCTTCTTTTTCAAACATCAACAAAAGAATGGAATACATAAGGTATGAAAAAGGCTACAGTAGACAGAAGTATCTGTGTCTATTTCTGTCTTCTGAACCTTTTTTCTTCCAAGGTCTGTCAAACTGGACTCAAGAATCCCTTTTCCTAAATTCATGGCCTGAAAAAATACTCCAGTGTCTATCTGTATCCTAGCTTGCTTTCTTGTTTTCTGGCTTCAAAAGTTTGCTAAGCCCATCTCTGCTTTTAAACCCAGTCATGGATCACTGCGTGCTATTAAGCCCTGTGCTCATACACACATTTTCTATAGAACCATGTATGACATGCCAGTTCTGCACAGAAGGCTGAAATATTCCTAAACTCTACTCTCAGTCCTCACAGCACTGTGTTGGAATTTAGGCAGTATCAACTTTTAAAATTGCCTAACACTGCCAACACCAAATAATCTCCATTAGCAATCAATGTCCACTTACCCACACACAAATATTTTAATTAAATTTTAAACTGAATTGGTGCTGAAGAAATAATCTACGCAAACAGTGAGCTGAGACATCACCTTATGTCTCCAACAACAGCAGCAGCATCAGCTATATCCTTGTATACTCCAATGTGACAAGGCCTGTTATGAGCAAAACCAGCTGCTTTAGTTATATTAGGCAGTTACACAGCACACATGGGTTTGCCATTTTTCCACTTTGCATATCTGGACTACTCAAACTACATTTTCTTTTGAGGTGAGGGCTCATTCATTCCAAATGAAACTATCCCAATCGTCAGGCTTCTATTTCATGGAACAAATACAAGAAGCATCCTGTCATGTAATAAGAAGGAACAATCTGTTAAAGAACTGGCTTCCTGGCTGACCTATTGACTTTTGAAGGTAAAATCTCACACTCCATCTGTTACACGTACTGATCACAAATAACAGTTTTGGAGGCCATCGTCTATGTTCAGATAAAATTGAAAACGCTAATGGAACTCGGGTGATCTGAAAAGCAAAATGCAATATCTACGCTGCACATAAGTAAAAGGATTTGACAAGGAACAAGACTGCTTTATTCTATTATATAAAAATCTATATAAACAAGTCATCTACAATGAGTCAGCTACACTGAGTTTACAGTCTAATCAGAAATGAAACATAATAAATGAGCGTAACAGACAACATGTAGCAAGACAATAACACAGGATGAAAACTGTTGACAAGATTACATGCATACTTCCCTAGATTGTGCATCAAAGATTTTACTCTCAGAGGTGCTGCAGTAGCCAATGGGCAAACAAAAATACTGTCAACATTTGCATTGACTGACTTGATCATCACATACTCTTCCCAAGCTGCAGTGAAACCATGACAAAGTGCAATAAAGTCACAAGAAACTGTATCTTACTCTACAGGAGCTGTCCTGTCACATCTGATCTAAACAAATTTAATGGAATTTCCACCTTTGTCATAACGCAATTGTTTCTATTAAGCTTCACAGATAAATTTATCTGCTTGGTATCAGAGCACATAATTTGGTGGTTTAAAAAATAATTCTGTCTGCTCAACAGACCTTGATAACTTTCCTCTTGAGGGCAACAGCTGGAGAATGTTCTGCAACATATTGTTTAAAATCCCAACACAACAAGATGTGTTCTTTCAGGTCAGACCGGCTGCTCCTGCTTTTCACCTAACCTACCATGAAATATGCATAAGCCTTCAAAAGGAGAAACCGCTGGAGATGACGAAAGGTTCAAAGAAACATCCATTGAATATAAACTTCACTCAGAAGGTTGAGAACTCCAGTATTAGTCTGTCACTAATGGACTGTCATAAGACTGGATTCTGTACCGGAAAGACTTAGCCTAAGTTGGCAGGTTTTTCAGTACAGATTTCCTTGAGTTTACAGACTAACACTGCTCTATTCAGCCACACAAATCCATAAATGGCTGAAGAATTCAGTTCTCTTAAAAAGTAGCCAAGGTATTTAATTTGCAACATCTCACTGACTTAAAAGATTTGGAGTTTCTGACCTGAATCCCTTCTGAAAATTATATCTAGGCAATGCTGTCAAAGAACAGAGCACCAATTATCTTATGAAATCTGCAGCTATCCCTTTTGGTACTTTTCCATAGCATGTAAGGAGTCTTCCATCCAAGTATGCATTCTGCCTCCACCCAAATGCACTGGCTCTAACCTTTCAACTACAACTATTTTGTTTCACTTCTGAAATCTGTCCTTTGTTGAAAGCTTTCTAAAATGGCTAAAAAGCCATTACAGTCTGCATAAATGGACTCTAAAGAGTCCATTACAATCTGCATAAAGGTCTGAGTTGTTATCATGGTTTGCAGCACATTGGGAGTTGTCTTGGTCTGACTGGGATTGGAAAGGAAGAATGTAGAACTGAATGAAGTCCGATAACCTTTTTCTACCATTGAAATCTATATTTTCACATGTTTTTACGGAAGCACAAACTTTATCCTGTTGGTATATGTACACTCAGCACAGAATGACGTGTGCATGCTCTCTAGTTCTTCAGTTTGAGGGGCTCAATCTCCTCCATCAATTTTCTAATAATTAACTCTCCATCCCCTTCCTGCATGGCATTCAAAAGACAGTTTGTAAAGAACAGGCAAGGCACTTCTCCCAGACACAAACCAATGCTATTCACTTGCACTAAAACAGCTGTTACTAAAACATATAAATAAATCCCCCAGTGAAATATTTGTCAACACAGAGTTAAATCTGTTTTTGTTGAAATAAACTAGAATTCAGCATGATGATGTCTACAATAGATAATTAGTCTTTCATGCAGGAAATGATGAGCATAAGAAAGATTTGTGATTGACTTATTTGTCTAACTCAGAAGATGGGAATGCTTCTCTTACTTGACCAGAGATGTTGATCATAGAAATATGGTTACAACTTAGTAAATATGAAACATGTTACAGAAGAACTCTAAGATTTATATGGAGAAAAGACAATTGTGAGTTCCTTAAGATTCATTTTAACAATTCCACCTACAAATTATGAAAAAAAATGCAACCATTCTCAAAAAACAGGAAGCTTCATGTACTGTGGAACCAGGCAGTTTAAATTCTGTGAAAAGTGTTTTTGGTTTAATAAATTATTTTGTTATTTAAACATTAAAGTTTCAAACATGCCACATGTTTCTGTTTTAACAGGCATCAGTTAGGAGTGCTTAACAAGGAAATGCAAGGGCTAACTTAAGCTATAGGCCCGTTTTTTTCCCACTCATTACCATCACTGCAGATGCACCTTGCAACCTTCAGCAAAGAAAGACACAGAGGCAGCCGTTCATATGCCAAGAGCCCCAGTCATGTTATTAATGTACAAACAGATTCTTTTGCTCCGGACAGGTTGGAGAAAAAACTGAAGAACAGCAGTTCTGCAGCATCACCTCACAAGTACTTCAACTCACAACTCTGAAAACAAACATCTGATACTTTCAAATATCTAAACCACAAAGTTTTCATTCAGTTATCAAAGAAACAGATTTCAACTGTACCATGTGCATGAATTCAGACTGGAGTGGTAAATTGAGAGAACACAACTACTGGGGTTTTTTTTTCAGTTAAAACACAAACAAATGCTGAGATATCTTTAAGCAACATAAATAAAAATTCAGCAAAACAAATCAGAGATTATTACAAAACTTGGCATCAAAATAATTACATACTACAGGATATTGCCTTAACATCAGTAGCTCTTGAATTAGTTGGCAGCTTTTGAAAAATATTATCCTTATGATGATCAAATATTTCTAAATGGAAGGTAAAGTTCTATTTTAGAACAGAAGCCCAGATTGTCAGTGTACCTCAGCTTTCACCTGAGAGCTTGTACTTTTTGAAGTTCTACAGAGTAATCAGCTACAGTTCTAACTTTCAGCTTTGCCCTAATTTTAGTTGGGGTTTTTTGGGTTTTTTTTGTTTGTTTGTTTGGGGTTTTTTTGTGTGTCTCAAACATTAAAGAACTTTATTCGTGCCTCAGGAGTAGGGTTTCTGGCTGTATCAATCAATGACCTAACTTATACTATCCTTTTAGAAAAATCACAGCCTATTACAGGTTTTTAATGGTTTTATATATATCAGATACATGACAGTTTTTAATAAGATGTGACAGGGAAGTTACTGAACGTATCTTGAACTTGGTTTACTTAAGGGAACTGACCTCTCCAGTAACCTCTGATCCACCCTACGCAAAAGTCTGGCAGGAATTAATAGCTGAGCTCTTAAATACTCAGCAGAGCCAAGTGCACATACATATGTTTGTGTGTTCAGTCTACTACTTTCAATCTTTCCATCTATTTAAAGAACCTTCTTTTCCTGTTTTATTTACTTAGGCTCCAAAGACACATGGTAAATATTTCACAGGGCAACTAGATAAGGCAATTTCACCAAGCTCAGCAATGATGGAAAAAACTGTAAAGCTGCTGCTGCTGCTTCTCCATTCTGTTTTATTTTTAATGGAGTGCAGCTGAAATGCAGCTGGAAAACAGCTGTCAGCTTTAATTTCCCAAATCTGCACTAAAATAACAACTACAGCTTGATCAAATGATAATTACTTCTGAATTAGAGCCCTGGGTTTGAGACATTACACACAACTAGAAATTTGCCAAGAGCCTAAGGATGACAATAAACACAAGGCTGAAAAGCTTGGGGTTTTGGACATATTCCTTTTCAATATTTGTTAGTTCAGTGCTTTCTTCCATTAGGTAAACATTTGAGGAACAACATTAATGCTTTGCTCTTCCTCACTGCTCTTGAAATACTGTCCTCAAAAAAACCCCTCTACAAATACCAGAACACTTCAATATGAAGTATATGTACATGAAAAGTGATCATCTGAAGCTAAAAGGAACCTTAGGCTTCATTTTGAAAGGTAGTGAAATTCAGCTTCTAATGGCTGGTTGTTTTACCTTTAGAAACTACAGTGTTTTCAAGTAACTCATGAACAGAAAGCAGCTAACATCCCCTCCTTTTTCTACCTAATAAACTGCCTTGATTAAAAACATAATAAATATGTTTGAGACAGACAAATGTAAAGGTCTACTATAAAATATTTTTTTAATAAACAGGTTTATTAATTTTATGTAGTCTTCCTGCTCAGAGATATTGATTTATCAACTAGACTCAGAAAACCAAACAAAGTTTCATGTAATCCCAACTTATTTTAGTGAACTGTTTCACAAGAGATTAATTTGGTCAATACATACAAGCTGACTACTGCAAAAGTGTACCTGCACCTTTCTCAAAAGGAAGAAGCAAAATCTGTAACTCACTCTGAGACTTGAACATTTTTTCACATTCTTTCTAATCTTTTCCTGTAAACCATGTCATCTAGCATTACTTGCTACAACTTTACAACATATAAACATGACTAACTCCAGAAATCAGAAACAAGAAAAAAGATACACCAGAGAATCCCCACTTTTTGCTGACCCACTCTGACCATGAAATCCATTAAATATCCCCAGCAAGCAATTTCTAAATACTCTATTACAAGTAAGCACAGCAGAAATGAGGTGAGAAATTCTATACATTAATATAAATCACCACTTCATAAATAATTTTTAAAAATAATTTAGAAAAAATATTTTTAACTAAAACATTTTGGCAGATTTAAGATCTCAGCAGAATGAATTTCCCATTGATATGCAAAACCGCAACAGAAGTTCGATGACTTTATAGCAAATGCACTTTTGTATTACAGAGTACATTTAGTTATTTATATAATAGTTTTTTAATAAAGTAGTTTTTTAAAAGGACACCAGTGTCCCATTTTAGTCAAGACAAAAAGAAAGCTGAAAGAAAGCATTTTGCATATGGTCCCTTAGACTATGAACTAACTTTTGAGGGAGAATTTAAGCTCAAGGACATGAGCTACTATACTCTCATGTGGCAGTCAGCCCTTATTCAAACAACAAATACACTGAGGTATCTTCTTTAAACATCAGAATACTTAAAAGATCACTACACTAATCTTGAATATTCATCCTTTTAAAATAGGTGGAGTTACAAAGATAGAGAAAAAAATGCAAGGAGAATGTTTACAAAAAGATTTCTTTTTAACATAGGAAACTCAAATATATTTGTATTCTTGTAGTTTCAATGACACTGTTGTTAATTTTTAATTTAATTATTTGCCATTGTAAAAGGAAATTATTTCAAATACTTATGCTTAATTTCAACAGTTTCTCTTTAACATTCATATCCACTGATGTTACTCCACAGTGTCAAAACAGATTTCTTGATTAAGCATCACACTTGTTCCCACCCAGCATAATATCAGATTTATTAATGCCAGCCTCCAGCCAGCTCTCCTCCAACAGCTGTGCTGCACTTCATTGTTATGCAACACAGAAAATAATTTCAAGTTGTCCCTGTGAGAATGACTGTGAATAACTGATTTTCTCTGGCTTTAGAGTCAAGATTTAATGCAAGCATGTCAAGCAATAGTCTGAAACCAGTCACCTTTTTCACACCAACCTCCCAAGTGAAAACTAAAAAAGCAAGTTTAAGAAAGAGGTAATTTAGAGCAGCAGTTTGAACTGACAATGAAGAACAAAAGCCAGAGGAGAAACATAAGAATGCAGGGCAAGAAGAATTTTTTGCAGAAAGCAGAAAGTGCCTAGAAGAAATCAGTACAATAAAGAGAAGATTATTACCCTAACACCTTTTGTACATTTTCCAAGAAATACAAAAGCAAAGCTCATTCATAAACATGCACCTGGACTCCAAGGCTCTGACAGAAGAAAAACAGGGTGTGTGGGGTTTCTCTACGCAGATATGGAATGAAGTTCTTCAGTGAACACGTTTATGACTTGGAAGTCTCATGAACAAGTAACTCCAGCAAAAGTTTTAAATCCACCACAAAAGCAGTGTAACTGAGAGTAAAACTGAAAAATGAAATAATAAGTGTCTCTGAATTTGTTTCCATGCTTAAACAATAAACAAAGCCAAGTAGCAAAACCATACCCTGTTAAAAGGAGTTTTACACAGTGTAAGTGGAATTTCAATGTCTGCCTGAATTGATGAAGAACCCAGCAACTGAGATGACCAAGCAAATATAAAGAGTCTGCTAGGCAGAATAACCCCAGACCTTTATACAATTTTTAATAGCTTAAAAGAATGGAAAATATCAGAAACTAAGATCATTGACCTAACGTTCTCCAAGGTGTATGTTTTTATGCTCATGAGATTCAGCAGCTTAGAATGCAACAGCAAGGTCTGTTGAAACTCCCTAATTCTGAACACAAGGCAGCAAGGGAGCTGGAAAGGATGGTGTAAGTACACCAAACCAGCTGCATTCCCTTCAACACCCCAAGTCCACAACTACAATTAGCACTCAGAAGAGGAAATGCAGATCTAATCGTGAATGTGACCTTTAACTTTGCTCTGAGAGGCCCATTCTTTAGACCCCAATAAACACTATTGTTCTTTGAGGACTACCTGGCAAAAGCAGCACACAGATAACACAACATTTTGCATACGGCAACAACTTGTATTCTTAGACTTGAATACATTTTTGTGTAAGACACTGTCACTGGTAGCTGCACAGGCTGATAGCAGAGTCAGGCCAGCAGAGCAGCCAAAACTTCCCCTGGGGGATGTATGTGTTTTAAGAACACTTTGCAGAGTCCACAGATTACTCTTTCTTTACATCAGGCCGAGTATCTTTGAAAAATAGGAAGTCGGGAGTTGCCAGGCTCAGTACTGAGACAAATGTATTCTGGTTCAGTTTAAAACCAAATGTGGGAAAAGCTAAGGCCTACTTTTTTTCCACGCATGAACTTTAAGTCTTGATCAATATGTAGTAAATGTTTCTTCCTTGAAGGAAAATGTAAGTGAAATATATATGTAATGCTCTAATAATCCAGTACAAAACAACACAGTCCCAGATACAGCCCTACAAAGTTCCTTTCACATGAGTAATCTCAGACTAGTTACAAAAGATGAGATTAGTGGGCCTTAGTTCATTTATTTGTTTTGATGTTCTCTCTCTCTCTCTCTCTCTCTCATTACATATGTATAAATATAAAACCCAACAATATTTATCAAGCAGGAAGTTTAAAAGCAAACAGTTTAATGATCCTTAAGAATCACCAGAGACAGTAAAACAATGCTCTGGGAAGAGCTCTAGTTTACTCTTTCTAAAGGCACAACTCATATTCTTTATTCTGGGCCTTTTGATATATTGTTACGATACATACATTTTGTGCAACAGTAAGACTCAAAAACATGGACCAAGTTTAAACTTCACAACTCTGGAGGGTCTTGACACCTCTGGTGGCAGCTCTTCCATGCCTGACGAATATCATGGAACTCTGCTTATCATCACAAAAATGGCAGTTTCCCACATTTACACAGCTGTTTAATTCACAGAGCAGACTTGAAATGTTTTTTAACATTTTTCTTAAATTTCCTTGACTTCTGTGTTCTAACTAAATAAGTTTTTCTGCAGGCATCAAAAAACCTGGTTAAAAGTCACAGCGATTTTCCTAACAAACATACTCCAAGAGCTATTGCTTCCCATTACACAAGGCCAAGGGCCAGACATGTAGTTCCATTACAAGTACGCTACAGAAACATATAAAAACACTCATAAAAATGCATTTGTTTATATGGCAAAGAGATATGACTGAATTAATACTCTACATAGAAACTACCACAATATTATTAGGGTTTATTCAATCTGCAAGAATTTTATCAAATCTTAAATCATATTCCCTTCCTTCTTTCCTCCCCACATGCATCAATGGACTCTTGTGTTTTGATTTGCAAATATTTAAAGTGGTGTGTCAAGTCCTGCTGCAGAAGCTTGATGGTTATGCCATGCTATGAATAACAGACTAAAAGCAGAGAAAACAGTTCCTAAATCAAATTACAACTCTTGGGGATAAACACATTTCCAAATGATGTAATTATAACAATATGTCACATTCTGCTGAAGACCTCATATAACATTAAAATAAAGAATGAGTGGGTAGGAAATATAAGCAAAGGATGACATAATATTGCTCCGTGCCAGTTTCTGCCTGTTTTCAATCAGGCCAGATGTCAGAAAAGAACTTGGGAGGGGGAAAGAAAAAAAGAAGTCTCACTAACAACCAAGGGAAGTTCTGTTTAAGTCAGAGGCCTGTGCACCAAGATCACATTTGACCTTGTAATATAAATAAAGTAACCCTAATGAAGTGTGTACAGAGCCTGGGAAAGGCAAGCCCCCCTGTCTACCCCCTCATACTGAGTCCCAAATAAACACACCGATATGACTTAAGACATGCTTGAAGAAAAGTTTATTATTTTATTTTCACCCCTATATATATATCCCATGCCAGTAAAAATTGCTGCATCACAAGCTCTTAATTTAGTCCCTTTTAGACACAAGAGAATCTTGGATGGTTGATCCTAAACACTCCTGCACTAAATAACTCATAAATGAGCCAACACAAAACACACACCTCACACTCAGTTAAATGCTTTGTATGCACAAATGAAACAAGTTGTATCTGGTTCAGACTTGAATTCTTGGTATGGTAGTAAATCACATTATCAGTGAAGTCACTTGATTCTATCAAAACTGAATAAACTACATTGTGGCTTTGCTATAATCCCCTTATGAGAACTGTGTGCATCATTATTTACCCAACTGTTATGTGGGTGGAAACAGCAGACATTCACTTATGGCAAATATGTGTGCAACTTCTCTCAAATCCATACAGTTGCACCTGCTTTTACCAGCAATGAAGCTTGTCTCTACTGACAACAGATATATTATCTAGGAGTCAAACAGTTCCTGTTTTGTCTGAAAAATGAAATACTTCAAAACATGTCAAGCCACTTGCAAATCCTACCCATAAAGGAAAGAGGAAAAATTTTGGAAGTACTACTTCCATAAAACAAGGAGCTTCTGGAGCCAGAAATCCTGGAGAGAGTCACACCCTTCCTTGCACTCCCCGTCTGCTAGAAATCTTCCATGACAGCTCTGGAGCCTGCCAAGCCATGGTTCTTGCTTGGACAACAGCAGCATCCTTATTGGGAGCCCGAAAAAGCTCAGTGCTAAAGACAACTGCCAGGCAAAACATAGGCAGCTCTCTGCCTATTTACCAGCATCTTTCCAGGTGCTGTGAGGGATCAGCAAGGGTGAAGGAAAATGCTGACTAGAAAAGGAAGAGGAAAAGGGAGGGAAAGTGATGACAAACCAAGCAAGGATATTTCCTCTGCCAGATCACCTTACAGAAACAGCCACTCACACAGACCTCTTCCCTCAAACTCCCCTCCTCATCTCTATCACTCAACCTCATTTTAAAATCCTTTTTCTTTAACAAGCCTGAAGTTTCTCCCAAATCTGGCCATTCTGATACACAAAAGAAAAAAACAAAACAAAAAGCCCAAACTCAAGAAAACCATAAAAGTCACTTCACCTCATGCCATTACCTACTTAACTACTATGATCACACTTGCTACATATTTCCTATTCCTTTCATATGTCTGAGTTATTTTTCATTGTAAGGATTTCAAAACACCTAGCACACTTGGGAACACGTGATGTAATTATGTATTTTAAAGTCAGGATTATCAAGACAACATAAAATCAAGTTTCCTTTGAGTGAAATTCCCTCCATCCAACCAGTTTACCAAAGGAATATGGTTGGTTCAAAGCTCCCAGTGTCTACTAATAAAGGCAACTGATCTACCAGAACTTCCATTCATAAAGAAATAGAAGCTTCCCTTTAAATGAGACCTGGCAAGAAATACTGGAACTTCTACACTTTTTGATCTTAAAAATACCAACTACAAATTGAGTGAACTCATTCATCTGACATCATTTACTTGTGTTTCTGGGACCTGTCTCAATTTTAATGGAACACATGCCGCAGTTTTAATGAACTGGTTGTCCAATGAGCATATGATGGACCAGGCAGTGTGAAAGCCTTGCCCAGCTCATTCTGATTTAAGACAAGTTGGGTGAGTGCCAGCAGTATGAATGGGCACACACTGAAATCTGCATGTAACATTTTCAGAAATGTTTCATGGTTTTTACTATTTTTATATGATAAATTATAATAGCTACAAGTAGGAACCACTTTCTCTATGTGAGACACATTGCATCTGCAGAGAAATACAGACAGCCACAACATGCAATTCCTGATTACTAGGAGAGCCAGGTACATAGAGAATTTGTTTAATAGGTTGCTGATTTTGGAGCAGAGATGTTTGGAGACAACCACTCACTGAAACTTTGCCAAGACTGTGTTCATCCTCCTCCCTCTACACATTATATAACGACATTGATCTTTTCTCTATGGTGACCAGTGACAGGACCCAAGTGAGTGGCATGAAACTGAGGTAGGGGAGGTTTTGGTTGGATTTTAGAAAAAGGTTCTTCACCCAGAGGGTGGTTGGGCATTGGAACAGGCTCCACAAGGAAGTGGTCACAGCATCAGCCTGACAGAGTTCAAAAAGTGTTTGGACAATGGTTTGGACATGGTGTGACTCTTGGGGACGAGGTCAGGAGTTGGACGTGATCCTTACGGGTCCCTTCTAACTCTGCTTATTCTGTGATTCTGTAATAGGTCCAATAAATACAATATCTACAATAAATACAGTGAATACAAACCCACTGATTCCTATGAAATGAGGCATAAGCACTGAAAACAAGTCCCTGAAGATTAGTGACTGACTGGGAGCAGTCAACTTTATTTGGTCCTTAACCCTCAGGAGACTTCCTAATTAGGCTGAAAAGAAAATGTTAAGAGCTAGAACTTGTACAAAGTACCAAGGTTTTAAACACTGTTGATTTTACATAAATATTGCCAGGTTCTTTATTTTCTCTTAAATGGCAAGTATCTCACACTTGCCATAGAAGTAAACAGAAACATGTCTAAAAATTGTGCTTGTATGACTAGAGAGAAGTACTTAATGTTACCCAATGGCAATGAATCTTCAAAAGCTACAAACTGGTCTCTCTGAATTTCTACAACCTAAATTTAAAGTAGTGATCCCCCCACCTCCAAGTTTTCCTTAATACCATTTCCTTTTTTCATTTTGCTTTAAGCCTTTGGCCCAATAGTTAAATGCAGTTAAAGTAACTGAATGATGCAAGTCCAGCTAACAGTTCTAAGTAGCGCAAATTTTGAAAAGCAGTCCAATGTCAATGTATTTTCACTCAAGTCAACTGAAGTAGCTAATTCCTCAGATTTTGTGAGTGAATTAAGCCATTTACTATCTATCCAGCATACACATGAGTAAAAGACCTGGTAAAAGGAACAGTGAGAAGCTGCAGAAACAGAATAACATTTCTTTTGAATTTCATGAAATGCAGTTGATCCAAACCAACTGTTCTTCCTCTCCATTAATAGTCTAAGTGAAATGTTGCAATGCCTCAGTTTACATTAATTTAATTATCTTTTGAAAGAAATAGGCTTTTATCTATGTATGTAAAATCTACCACCTCAGAAACTATGTTTCTCACTTGTGGCTTACATTCAAGGTATTTCCCCCGCAAAGGACAATTCATTTAAGTTTCATTGTTTCAGATGCTTGTTGAGTAAGCTGTCATACTTGGATTAAATGAGTTCTTCTCATTTGTTTGGCAGCTAGTAATGCAGGAAACCAAAAGCTCTTCAGGTTGATTGAGTTCCCTCAGTAGGAGAGCTGGCATTTACTCACACAACTCCCTTTAAGTGGAACAATAACAGTATCAGGTTCCCTTCTAACAATAGCTCCAGTGTTATTTGGCATTGCTGTCAAATGTCTCAAGATAAAGAAAAACTTGCAAATTCATGGCAATCTCTCAAGAATGTTTTCCCATTCAGGAAAAAAAAGATCCAAGAATAATAACAACCGCGTTGGTGGTTTTTTTAATTATTGGTATTCCTAAGAAATAAAGGATTCTTACAAACACTCCTGCCTTTAGCATTACTACCCGTCTATTACCACACACTTAAGAATTGAGTGCTATCAACATTACCATTTCATCATTGAGGATATTAGAACTAAAAGGATAAAAATTTCAGTCAAGTTTGAATAATGACTAAACTACAGGGAAGGCACAACTTGAGAATCTTAGTTTTCATACCCTTGCTACTGTACAGACTATTCTAGAAGCTAACCCTGTTTTAAACCCAGCATCTGACCTGGTTTCAACTACTGTATTAAATACACTACAATGCTGAGCTATGCCTGAACCTTTACTAACCAGCAATACGTGCTCATGTGCCTGTTCCAAGGGAGATTCTGAAATAAAGCAGCCTCCCAGTCAGTAGCAGTTCACACTGGCTCTGGCCAGGATAGAGTTAGTTTTTGCCATAGCAGTGCAGAGGGAGCTGTGCTTTAGACTGCTGTCCAAAATGCGGTTGCTGACACGTGACTGCTCTTAGCCACTGCTGAACACTGCCAACACAGCATCAAGGCCTTCTCTGTCTTGATCTGTCACCCTTGTTAGGTTGGGAGGAGACAGAGATGGGGCAGCTGACTTGGATCAACCGAAGAGTTGCTCCATGCCACCTAACATTATGCTCAGCCATAAGAAGGGGTGCGAGTCTGATGTGGTGGGCAGGGGGTGAGTTTTTCAAAGTAGCTGTTGTCTGCTGGTGGTGACTACCCTTGCATCCCTGGCTGGGGGGAGGTCGTGGGGGGTGTTTCGTGTGGTGTCCCCACCCCTTCACTTAAACTGTTCATATGTTGATGCACACTTCTTTTGCTTTTACTCCCAACCAGTTCTGTCCCCTACCCTCTGCAGAGGGAGTGAGCAAGCTGCCAGCTGGGGTCCACCCCCACAACTGTGGAGGAAGCATATAATTAGCCTTCAAAGGTACTTTCTCTTCTGAAAAGGGTACACAAAGGCTACATATAATCGATAATCGGTGGACTAGTACCTTTATAAATATTGAAGCAGAACTGCAGTTCTACAAATCCCACCTTCAACCAGGACAGGGCTGGGTCTACATACGAGCTCTGCAAGAAGCTTCAATTCCAACTTTTTTCCAGCCTCCCACTGGAAATAGTCTTTCTCTAGGCTGGTCAGTAAGTAACAGCCTCAGTAACAGGGGAACAACTTATTGGGAGGGAAAATGAGACTACTGAGCACAGAGTTTGATAGATGATGTACAGTGCTGCTAGCATAGGTTACAGCTTGGTGGTAACTTTTACATTGCTCACAAAATGGCAGCAGGAAATAGTGCTACCTAAAATGATTTGGTAAATGGCACTAAAACTACATGACCTGCCCTAAATGAGAAGAAAAACTGAATCACAGCTTCAGGTCCTAAGTCTGCACATAATGCTGGGGAGCACAGAAGAGTCCTGATGCAGCAAAATTAATCAGCTGTCTAACTCACCAAAATAATATACTGTCATTGAACATGTTCTAACACACAGCAAGTACAAACTAGATTATCTCTAAAATAGACACTGCTGGCTATGCACAGGATTACTTTGTCAATACATATTAAAAACATCAAAGCAGTGCAATCGAAAGGCAATGATATTCTAGAGATGTCCACTACATAGCCTCTGCTACCCGCACTGTAAAGCCTAACTTCGTGGAGTTGCAGTGGATTGAGCACTTCTATTTGTCGGCTGGTTAGCCCAAATACATTTCACTTTCTGCCAGAGGGAGAACTGCTACAAATCAGAGCCTCTTAACAACCAGGGAGAACGATTCTCACAGCTCTGTGGGAAAACCTTAGGGAGAAAAGTGCTAGCCATGACTACTACATCTGTTAGCTTCATGCCTTCTGATGCTCAAGAGGAAGTTGAAGGGAAAAGAAGTGTCCTGTCAGTGAAGTGGGAAGATGATTTCTGAAAGTCAATCATCTTTCAGCTAGAGCCTAGGTGACATGCAGTGTCACACACTGAAGAAACAGCCCTTGGCAACATAAGGGCAGCTGAAAACTGTTCTCCCCATGAATCCTTTTCTTCCTCTGAATTCAACTCATTTTGACTATAGTATCTGGACTTAGATGGAAAACAGATATTGCCTTTTGTTAAATTATGATGAAATCTTCAAAACCATTGAAAGAGGCAAACAAGACTGTATTATTTCATTTTACCTCACTGGTGTGTACAAAGTTCCTCACAACTGCCAGTATTTATATTCGTCTCTTCATAACTAAAAGCTTTGCGAAATTTTATTAGATTTTTTTTGTCCTTAGCTGTTGTTACTCAGCATTGCTCCATTTCCTTCAAACAAGTGATTTATACTAACATACCAACAGGGGAGGTAGAAAACAAGTAAGGATAAATGAGGGTTAGCAGCCTGTGCAAAATCTGTTTTTAACTCGTGCTGACCCCCATTTCTAAAGGTAGCCACAGCCAAGATCTAGGAATGCTTTGTAAGATCAACAGCATTAAACTTAGCTCAAAAATGAATACATAATAGGACAGGCTGCTTACAGCACAGTTCATTGCACTTCACATACCTATATACTTTACAAATGTTGAAGAATATAGTATCTCCTTTAGCCAAACATGCTTTCAAGTTGAGAAACATCAGCCAAAAGCCTAGTTTTTCAGCAAAATATTAGCAGCATGGCTTGTTGTAAAAAAACAGTAATTAAAATACACTGGCTCAGACACAACTCTCCACACATGTGGCTTCTAATAAAGTATGTTATCTACGCACTACTAGCCAGCAGATGTATCAAACAGTTGCCATTCGAACCAGAAAAACAATCCTGATGGATGTTCGTTATTTTAAACTCCTAGCAGGCACCCCAAGCTACAAAAAAGGAGCAACTGGTATTTTTCATATTTATGTAATTTGCTAATCTGTCTGTTACTCCAGAAACACGTAACTTATCAAGATAGTCCAAAGAAAGCAGAAAAAATAAAGCATAAGGAACAAACTTCCAGCAATTTATTAACATTGTGTAAAGGTGCCCAAACATATTTGTTCCATCAAGGAGCTGTTTGAAGCCTTGTTAATTGCTTTATCTGTTAATCTCAAAGTATGACGTTTTAAGTCTTCAATGCAAGGAAGGACGTCTGGTAAAAATAGGTAGTGGCACCCACAGGAAGGTGCACAGCTTCAAGCCAGGCCATTATAAATACAGAAGGCTAAAACAAAACACATGGAAAGGCGAAATAGGGGTCCCCCTCCTCCCTCGACCTCCCCCTAACCCAGGATTAGCACCTTTTTGGAAAAGGTTGCTCCTGGGTCATAAAGAGATGAGCTGTGAAGAACATGGTGTGTTACATATTTTGATAGGCATCAAAAGGACAACCAACACTTCCATATTTTCAACACCTGAGGACTTCTTTCCTCACTTCCTGACTTTCCTGATACAGAGAAGCAAAGCAGCACTGAAGCACTGAATTAAAACAGGTTGGGTCAGAAAGTTTATAAAAGCCAAACCAAGGAATATAACAATAAAAAGATATCTTGTGACTTCAAAATTTTTATACTGATAGCAAAAATGGTATAAAGCAACCAATACATTTCAATCTGTAACATTCAAAGGTCATCACTATGGAGAAATACATGGACAAAAGTGACACTAACACCTAGCTCTCCCATTTTCATATTTTAATAAAGAACAAGAAGTCAGATGCTGTTAGTCAAATGGTTCCTGGTTTTAGTTGCCCCCATGACTTCTAATGCTGTACATAGAGAGCAGCCAAGGCTCAGCTCCGAAGAAATTAAAGCATGCCAGACACAGAAAAAAAATTACATTAGAGAAAAATTCAAAAGTACCAGTAAGCAAACAGTTTATTGACATAACTGACAGAAGCAGATGCAGCAACATCAGAATGTTCTCAAAACATGTGAGAAAGAAGAAAGAAAATTGGAAATTTTGGGTGTGGAAAAAAGTCTTTTTCCAGCTGCAGTACTTTGGATCCAAAGGGGTCTGAGACAATAAAATACTCATTTTCCTTCACACTGAAAATACAGAGTTCAAATGAAATGCAAACAGAGTTGAAACAGCACTCTGAACTTCTTTTACAACCTTCTTTCTTTAGAGAGGGTAGCAAATTTACACTGTTGTTAAGTAGACAGGTATAATCCCTATTTCACAGCAGGGACATGCTGTGACTTGTCTATATTAAGAACTAAGTCTAGGACAAAGGCAGGAATAGATTTCAGACCTTGTGATTTTTACTCTTAGACTGTCACCACAAAGCAACTTACTGTCAATATAGCTATTACCTCTGAAATCCCTCCAAAACTATTCTTCTCAGACAACACCTGAACTTGCCTCTAATCAAAGATTCAAGAAACCGAAACATCACAGGGTGTTTGTTTGTAGGACACATATATGCAGGAAACAAGAACAGTCTTAAAGAAAAGCTTTAGCAAACCACAGTCCGCAGTTTCTCCAATAAAAAGCAAGGAAGAATCATGCCTAACTGCGTATCAACAGGATAGCCACTGCAGGAAGGGTAACAGCACACTGCTGACATGCACAATTAACACTACATTGTTCACTGTTGATTTGTTCTATGGCACTTGAACAAACCTGTTACTTCTGTGAGCTCTTTAAAAGAAGCTTTTGCTAGAAGTCAGACACAAAGGTTAATTTCATATCCTTATGTTAATAATCACATAAACAAACCTCTTAAGTTTAAAAACTCACCCCAAAAGACTATTTACCATGCCTTGTCATTTGTGTCAATGCTTACTGAGAATCACATAACTGAAGTATGGAAGTCCTCTATACTTGGACAGAGAAGAAAACCAGTAACGTGATAATGAAAAGACAGGGTCACAGCAGCAAGGCTACAATCCAGTAAAACACAGGCATAGCACTTGAACTATAAAGGTGGAGGAATATGTTAAAATCCTGTTTAAGACAGTCACCAAGGGCATTTTTGCAACCTTAAAAGGGAAGTATGCAACCTGTCCACAGACAATTAGAAGGTCAGTAAAAGGCAGACTCTCTTGATACTTTTGTATCCTGACTTTGAATAAAAAGAAAAAAAAGAAAGAAAAAAAAACAGAAAGAAAAAAAACCCCACTAAGCCTGTCAGCATGAGCTCCAGTACTCTTCTGGCACACTGCAAAGGCAATCAGTGGCACTGAGAACACCTGTTATTCAGCTGCACTAAGGAACAGCAAGCCTCTGAGGCTTTCTGCACTTTTTACTTCCAGGTCAAGTGCTTAACGATAAACACAATGTACCCAACAGTATCTTTTAAATGAGTCTAAACATATGTATTTTTTCTGAAAACATAAAAAATCTGTGATTGCAGATGATTAAAGAATTCTGAATAACCTAAGGAGACAGCCACCATATACTTCTTTGGTACAGTAACAGCACATGTAGCAGAACTCTGCTGTTGATCCCAGTCCAGGAAGAACTGGGGTATGAATGACTCTGCAAGGGCCAGTGCCCCAACAAATACATTGTGTTTCTGCTGCAACACCACACCCACAACACTGCTGGCTGAAACAACTTCATTAATTTCATAGAAAGGTAGAATAGTAGTAAATGAGAAATATGAAGTATTATGTAAGTATTACATATATTTTATATATATAAAAGTATATAAATACTTTGGAAGGAAAAGGTTTTTCCTGTTTACCATCAAGACTTTGACTTTTTGAAAGTCATTCGCCGTACCAGCAGAAAGTCCATATTCCCAGTTGACAGAGTAATTAATTGTTGGTAGGATTGAAATATTCTCTAGTCATTACTCTTCTCAGGTAGCCCCACATCCCTGAATATCCTGATTATTTTACAGACTGGCATTTTGAAAGCTAGATCAATTTAAAGCAGTCAGATGATAAGGTGCAGTAAGAGGAACTCAGCCGAGTTGATGTAAGAGATCAACTGCTGCAGAAAACAGGTCCCACACTCCCTCCTCCTCTTAGCATTCCCCTTTCCAGTCACACATTCCTGATGCTACCTTGTACAAGCTCTGATTCACGTGATCCTTCAGTAAGCCAATCCACTGGCAGAAGCTAATCTATCCAGAACAAGCCTTCTGCAAGTTGATAACCTCAATCAACTTACCAAGGGATCAGAAGAACATCAGAACAAGGGAGGAAAAAGATGAAGGACCACTCCCAGCAGCAACAAAATGCTAATTTTGCTTGCTGTCTTCAGATCTGATCTTTAATCTCTCATGAATATCAGAGAGCAGAATGGAACTTTCATAATGAGTTATTAAGTTATTAATGTATTTTGTTGCCTAAAAGGATCCCATCCTGTATCAGAACTCAGCTAGAGATTCTTGCAGCTGTATTGGTTTTGTCAGGGTTAGAAGACTGCCGTGCATTTACAATCTTCTATCCTTGCTCATGCTAAGGAGTGATTTTTTTTGTACAAGTAGCACCAGTGAAAACGGTAAATTGTTTTCAGAACGTGGTATAATTTTATGGAAAGGTATTAGAATCTGGTGTCATTACAATATGTGAATTCAACAATGACCTCTCTCTTAGACAACTGCTATTTAATTTTTTCTATAGAAGTCAGAGAATTGTAGAGTCATAGTGTCCTCATATAGAGAATGCACAGGATGCAGAAGAGCTGCTTGGTAAGCTACTGGCAAAAATCTAGATACTGAGTGCCATTTTTCTTGCAGTGTCTGTAATTCAATTACGACGAATTTGTCTTCAAGAGAAACGAATTTATCGTTGTTCATCATGGTTCACATTCCTTCGCCACTCAGTTTGGTTAACAACACATTATTTAAATTAATACTCTGATTTGCTGCATGCTTTCATCAACATTACTTTTCCCATGAGAAATTGATTTGCCTTTCTACATGTACCTTAAGAACAATGTGGTAAGTAATTCTTGCCAAGTAACGTTTATGCTTATATATGCAAACACATAACTCTCATTAATTAAAAAAAGTTATCAATGCTGTAGGAAGATTTGAAAGAGTCTTTTGCATGCTATTATTTAGTATCAGGGGAACTTAAGAAATACCAAAAAGGTGTACTGTTATTAAGAGAGAGAATTTGTATAGTTATTCCTACCATAATGTGCTTAGATTATGCAAAAATATTATCCTCACAAACATCAACAATGTATTGTTCTTTGTTTTGTTGTATGAAAAATGCCATCTTAATTTTTTTGTGTGATCCCTGTAACATAAAAACATAAATTCTGCCCTTCTATAAGGCAGATCTCTGAACAGAAGTGTGCTCAATTTCCCAAATGGTCCCCCCCAAGACTTCAAAGAAACTGGATAAAATTTCACAGGCTGAGTCTCTTTCTGAAGTCCAAAGACCTCCCATTTCCAGGGGCTTCAATACAGCATCTTATCCCTGCTCGCTGTATAGGAGTACCGCCAGTGGGTCTTGCAAGCACGTGCATCACAGAAAATTACTAAGAAGTTGGACAAAAACCTTCCGGTTTAAGCCTTTAAAATGTTCGTTTCAAACATTAGCAAAGATACTCGAAGTAACATCTACTGCTTTTGAGTGTCACTACACACTCCAGAGCACTCATGAGTTTTGCATGGGCAGCAGCATGCTTTTCACACTGGAAGTTCAGAGGCAGGAGCTACAGGCACCCTAATTCATTACATCTGAAGCACTTGAGCCCTCCATAGTTCACAAATTACATGTGTACAGTTCCAAAGAGTATGCCATTCTTCAGTAGAGGCAACATAAACAGAAGGTTATGAGTATCATCAATACTCCAAGAATAATAGTTTAGATTTGAGTTCATGAGAGGACATTCAAAGCAATCAAAAGGGGGTAATCTACTGACAAAACACCAGCCTTTCACAGAGATAAAGAAATTATCAGGAAAAACAAATACTAGAATTTCAGGCTCAACATGATCTTCAGTTATAAAAAAAGGAAAACACTCCCACCGAACAAAAAACCCCCCAACAAACAAAAAACCAACAAAAAACATTCAAGCACATGTAGTGCGTCAAATAAAGCAATCCTTTGTGCTAGGAGAATATTAAACCATGGTTTATTTAACCTAGAGACTGTTCCCAAAGCAGGACTCAACTAACAATGGCAAAACTTCCACCTAGTTACAGGAATAAACAGCCATTCCCCACACTTTCACCACAGCCTGCCTTCTTAAATAAGCATTACTTGATTCAGCTCCTCCTCTGCAACAACACTGTGAAATATTGCACAATGATGTACGAGCTGCAACAGAGATCTGAAAATTCAACTCTTCAACTTTTCATGGTCTTCTGCAAATGCATCTTACTTAGATGCAACATCAGTACAGACTGACTGCATGCTGACGGAAGGAAATGTGGAGCCAGGTCTCAGGTTTCATTTTAGGTACCTTTTGATTTGCTATGTGATACCAGGCAAGTCACTTCCCATTATTCATTTATAAGTTACATCTAATTATCTAGAAAGCCTAATTAGCTCATCTGGAAAGTGATTTGAAATGCACAGATGAAAGATAGCGTGTATTTCTCAACTCATGTCATCTGTGCCAATAAAATACTTATTTCACAACAATTAGCTCTAACTGTATTTTTGATAGTTGCTACCTCATCCCTAGAAATTCCAGCTCTGGAAGTCACAAATAGGGATGCAATGCTAATGAAGTGGTATGTGAAACATCTATAGATAAGGTTAATATTCTAAAGGCCCTTTTGCAATCACTCAGCATGTAATGAAATTTTTTTTCTCAGTTAGGTTTCCACTCAAATGAAACCCAAGAGATTTATTTTTAAACTCTCATCTGTATCACAGAAAGCACTTCCAGCACAGATCCATGTTTGTCGGAAAATAAACTTGTCTAAGAAACTAAATCTAATCTTAAGATTGATTAACATGTTCTAGAAAGTTTTAGTAAATGTGTCTTATTACTTCATGTAGAAGCCCTATATTCACTTTTCGAAAATGTGTGAAATGTTAATAGGACTCTCAGAACAGACAGAAAGCTTAACTCGGGCAGGGACAGGGTGAGACAGGCTGAAGTCAAATGGCGACAGAGTAGGGCAGTCTCTGTCCTACCCCACAGAAGCACCACAGGGACGACACCTCCCAGGCTCCAGCCATGTGCCAGCCCCAAGGAGGGATTACAACAGAACACAAACAGGAGAGAGGCTCACTAAACCCACCTACTGTTTCCAACCAAGTCCTGTCTCTACAATAGCTGGTATGGGATGTTTCAGTCAAAACTACAAGAAATTATGTGAGAAACAGTTATGGAAGAATCAATTCAGCATGTGAATCTCTTGTTAAAGAAATCAAAGAGTGCATGTCTTGAAATACATTAACACATCTGTTAAGGTTTTCTGCATTCTAATCCTGACTATTTTTAACCAAATATTTTTTCCTTCTCTGAATGAACTGGGATTTCAAAACAAGCCCAAAGTTCAATGTTCATTTTGACAGTAACCATTCTGTGGCCCAAGGCACCTCATCTTGTGCCTGTGTACACACAGCAACCTAATGAGTTCTCAGCCTTAGTCACATTCTACCATTCTGCATATCACTAGAGGAAAAAAATCTAAATATAAAATTTTGTAGGGTCAGTCTACTTGGCATGACCTATTTTTTTAAGCCAAATTACTTGCAAACATATCTATCATTTTGAACAACATAAAATACACTAGTTTAAGTAAGAAAATGGTGCAACTTTTAATACATCACAACGAAGACAAAACCACATGGTTTACGATTTCCTCTAAATGAGGTCCAATCTCAACACTTCATTCACTTCTTCAGGCAAAAGAATAGAAAAAAAATCTTCTTTCAATTTACTCTACTCCCCAGTTGCTGCTGGTAAACATATCTGCAGTCAGTTTCCTGGAAGATGATCTCCCATAGAATCAGGGAGGCGGCTGCTGCTGCTGCTGCTAACAGGACTCAAAAGCAACAGAGAAATCTGGCTCTATCAGCATGTGAAGAAAATAAGGCAGGGGAACCTGTGACTGACTTGATTGCACAAGTGACTACAGATATGGTCAAACCAGCTCACCATCTTTGTACCTTTCTTCTCTGTACTTGTCCATACTTCTGTTACTTATGATTCCCACCATGTTACACAGAGAAGAAAGAGGAAATTAGATTATTTTTTGTTGCTGGATACAACCCAAGTGGAAAATACATAATTTTTCCCTCCCCTGCTAGACTCCACATTTCTCATTCCCTCATTTCAGCTACATCCCTGTTTTCTTGCCAAGTCACATGGTAGGGAGAATGCCGCTGCTATTCAAATTGCTGGGCCTCTTAAAGCTTAATAAAGTCAGTTTTGGCTCAGAACATATTTGGCAAAATCAGTAATTGTCCTTACCGTGGTTCCTTTCCAACAAAATCAAAAATCCTAAGAACAGCTTTTCTAAGAAGCACTGCATGCACACCTGACCACTACAGCATAACTCGATGTATTTCTCATCAGTGGTGGGTGATCGGTATTTCTTCGAAACACAGAGACTAGGTATTATTTTATTCTCTGAATTTCTCATAAGATGTGATAAAAACTAATTACAAAGAAAATTAAAATTAAATGGGGTGATCTGCATGATCTGTACAGAAGGGACACAGAGTGGGGACAGGGGTATTAAAGTGAATTTGAAAAGTTTCGTGCACTTCCAGAATCACTTGGTATGCCTGCACACTACTCCATCCATTCTCTTTCTGTCCTGTCCACAAGATTCACCTTCTGTCCCCAACTCATCACAACCTCTAAATATCAGCAGCATATCCCAAATTTACTGAACTGATGCAAATTCAATATATCCTCACTTTTAAACTGACCATAAATAGCAGAAATAAGGAGTAGAAAATATATCTGACATTCAATAGTGACTATAACTGAGTCTTTGAAGTTATGTAATAAAGTCATGAATAAATGGTGTGTATCTCATTGGGCAGAGGACACAAGAGGACATTTGGTGCCTCTTATCTGCAGGACCCAGGAACACAATACACAACACACAGTACATACTCATTCTTACATCTCACTAGCAATTAGGTACTACCAGCACTACTGTCACACTAACACAATGCTCAGCTACCCAAGTAGTCAGGGAAATAATGAGGCCATCAGATTATTCCATGTCCCCTTCTAGCACACAACCCTACTAGGAGTAGGTGCACCTTTTATTTCTTCTTTCTCTTTCAGGCTGTAGAGTACACCTGAAGGTTACAAACTAATAGAGACAAACCAAAATACCTGGATGCTTTTGTATCTGCTACCTTAACAACATCTACCATCAATGAAGAGCATTTTCAAGGAAAAACGTGTCTTGCCATCTTATCAGGCCCTTGAAATCCTAGCCAAAAGGCAGAAATAGAATGTGCTTCTTTGTGATGTGCATGATGTATGAGTAAAGTTTATCCATGCAGTACATAAGCAATTGTGAAATGTGTTGCCAGTGATTCTGCATTATTTCCTTTGTGACTATAGCACCCTTTTGCCTAGGCCAAACACAAGAGAACATGTCATTCTTCACTGCTGCAATACCAAACAAAAATATTCTGCTTTGCTGCATTTTTAATTACTAGCTCAACTGGGAATAAACCACTTATATTATCATCACTAAGCAGACAATGGTTAAATAATTACACAATATAATTTCGCTTTTTGGTAAACTTAACAGTACTTTTCAAAAAAGTTTTTCCTCCCTTTCTCATATCACAATGTAATGTAACTATTTTTTTAAAATATACTTCTCTGCAACTGAGAAAAAAAATGAAAAAAGACCATTAGGTGTCTGTTTCCACATTTATATTCAGGCACTTAAAACATACATTCCCTGCAGAGCATTTTGCTAACATATAAACTGTATTTTAGCTATTAGTTCACTAATTTAGCATTAGCTACAGTTAAAATATAAACAGGTCACTGTGTTCAAAACAACTGGCATTGTTGTGACAAGTGGACTGGGTGAAGATGACTGATGAAGTTTTCTCTTTTTTTAAATGATTCTTCAACAGCTTTGTTCCTCTGTTGTGATTTCAAGCTGCCCTATCTCTGGGTATTACTGCCACCAAAAAATGCTGCAGTATCAGCGGCCCCTTGCCTGTTTCTTCACAATCACATTTCTACACTGCAATACAGAATGGCAAAGCCAGCTGCTAAAATAAACCCACAGAGCAAATGGACGCTTGTTCCAACAACCTTCCTACGGCTCTCAAACCCACCAAGCAGCAGCTCAACCCAGGACGTACAGGAAGGGCTGAGAGACCCTTATGCACAGTCCCAGCAAACCACACTGCTTATGCTTCTCAGCTGTCTCAAAACGTAGGTTAAAGCTACTGGGGCAAGGTAAACACATGGCAGAAGTTAAATTGACTGAAGAAGCTGTATTAAAATAAGCAGCTATACTGTTTGAGAAATCAGCCTCATGCTACTCCCTAGTTCCCAAATATCCTTCAGTATTTATGGAACATTAATATTATATTTATAGAATTAATGCACAAGGACACTTACTGAGACATCAAATCTAGTCTCCTATTCTCAGAGCTGCAACAAAATACAGTACTTTCCTCTAGCTGACCAAAGGACATTTAAAAGTCAGTACTCCAACAGATTTACATCCCCACTGCTAACTGATGGTATAACCGATTGTAATTTCCACAGTAAGCGTAAGTTACTTTTAAACTTTGCTAGTTGTGTTTTGTGCCGTCAGAGGAGTTCAGTTTATACTTCACCTCTTTCACACAGGGAAAACCCAAATACTCCAGTCGTATCTTTAACTAAATGCAGTAAACAAGCAAATGGATTTCAGTCTTCTCTCAAAAGAGAGAGACTCCTGACAATAGTTGCAACTTGTCTTTAATTTCTTCTTGGTATCTTTTAAACACTGCTGACTTCCCAACAAATTCTACACATGAAGTCTGAAGAGTGCCTTATGAGATGGCACGCAGACTTCCCTTTATCTGTAAGACATACCTCTCCTAAAAATCACATTTTCATTTTACCCACAGATGTTCAGTCCAATACCCAACACAGCACTACTTTCCCTGTTTCCAAGTTAGGACCTACCACCACCTTCACAAAATAAACTTTTGTTATTAGGACAGAAGTACATGACTATTTGTGATGCTGTTTGATGACATTTTCTATTGAGCCAATCTTCAAGGGCATTCAAGCTCCTTTAGCACACTTCACTCTTCTGTATGGATGTGTGACCATACAAAAGGAGGAACTCACACACTATTCAATCCTTAGGCCACTCCAAGCCCAACTTGTATAGAACTGCATTTTTATGTTATATTTCAAATTTCTGCGTTTTGGTCTATAGGAAGTAAGAAGCTGATTTTTTTAAAAAAGAAAACAATCATCTATCTAGCATCATTTCCCAAAGAATTATTTATGCATATATTTTAGAATGCAAAGCCCAGCCTCAAATATGTTTGGGATTTTACGTTTCTCAGATTTGAACATGCAAGACTCCTAATTGTTATGTCACCATTCCTAATAGTATTCATTCAGATATTTAGCATTAAGCATGCGAGCAGTGCAGACATTACAACACCTGCAGAAGTGTTTGCTGGATCTAAGTCTAAAAGAGAAAACTGAGATTTAAGATTCCTAGGGGTTTATTTCTGGCTATTCTTAAGAGCTAGCTTTGCAGTGTTTTACACTGGACTGAGTTATATTTCTCCCACCAGGAGAAAAAGGAATAAACAAGGGAATAAAATCAATCTACAACAGAGGTACATTTTAAAGCTTCATTAAATGGCATTACAGTGCTTTGAATTCTTCAGATGAAAGATGCTAGATAAGAAAGAAAGAGCATTATTGCTATTTTCATTTCTCTAGCAGACTTTAATGGCAAATATTTCCTTCACCCTCATGCCCTATACATATATTAGAGATGTCTCAGCAAGAACCATATAAAGCTACAGGCCCTGGAGATGCTAAAATATGCAGACAGTGCAGACAGATCTCACTGTATATGAACAGTTGGGGTTTTTTTAAAATCAATGCTATCACCAGATGTGCTAAGCTAGAGCAATCTGTAACAAGCTTAAATTCTCTTTCCTACCTTAATTTGTAAAGTTATATTAGCACCTTCCAGACATTAGAAAATATTAAATCATATTTATTATTTAATTAATAATTTGAATGATGGCCAACATTGACCAAGTTTGTTCTCTTTCAAAACTGCTACAGGGAAAAAAAAAAAAGCCCTTGGTCTTTACCAAGCATACAAACAGTATTTTAACACTCACTGTTCACATATGTTGTTATTCAGCTTTCTAGACAAAGATTTAAGCATAAAATACTTCTCTAGTTAAGCTTGCCCAGCTTTGCAGCAAAGCAAGCAGCTGAAAGAGTAAAGCCAAATGCACAACCAGCAGGTCCACCTCTACCTTATTCTTATACACTGAAATTCAGGTGACTCAGGCTGCAACTGCTGCCCACATGCAGGAATCAGCATGGGTTGCAAGTACAGCCTTCTTATGTGGTCCTCTCCTCCTCCAGAAAGGACAGCAGGATACAAAGTGTCTCATGGATTTAGCCCAGGAACTACCAGCTGGAACACATAAATGCATAAATGCAAGTGTTTGAAGAAAAAACCTCCAACCTTCAAAACGTCAAAATAACAAGAAAAAGACGGCAAGAAAAAAAGTTAAATATTTCATCACAATAAGCCTATGACTGATTTTTTAACCACTGTGAATGAAAACAAGATGCAATCATTTTCTATACTCAATAACATCAAAAGGACTCTTTCTATATTTGATCAATATTCCTACATTAATTACAAAGGCTCCAGCTATTCCATAGGTTTTTTCCTGAAGCGTAAAATCAGCTCTTCAAACAGAACACATAATTGTTTTTCAAAGGTTTTAGAGTCAGAACACACTATTACTAACACTCATACTATTTTGCTCATTTGTTTGCAATAGTTTAAGAGCTTTGAGGACCTGTTGAATCTTCTCTCATGGTTATGGGCACATACAGTTTTTCTTCACCTCTTAAGCTGGTCATTTACTTTCAACATATTTGTAAGAACTATTTTTTTAAATCTTCTGTCCAACCTGGCTGAAAGTGGCCAGAAGTCTAAAAGTAATTTTGCATGCATATGCATGAGCATGTGCACTCACATGCATGTGATCTTGTGTCTTTGAGTACAGGAATAGGAGTTCAAACTATAAAGTTTGGTGACTGTGACTCTTGGAAATCAAAAAAATATCAAAAATAGCAAAAACCCTACCACCCATTCCAATGCTTACCTGTATTTTTTCATCTTTAGAAAGCTGAGATACAATTTTCAATTCATTTACCGTCATCCTGTTTATAATATTAATATCAAAAAAGTATACAGCACCACTAAGTGGGAAAGATCAATCTGCTGAATAATTCCTAGAGTCAGGTTTCAACAAGTCATGAAATCAAACCCATTTTGCAGACAGACTGCTGCAAAAGGTGTCTCTCTTATGTGTCTGGGTTCCTTCATGTCTTGTTCTCCTTCTCTGGTTAGCTCAGTATTGGTAGGAAGAGAACGTGTCCATTCCAATTTTCAAAATCTTGTGCTCATTGCTAAACCAGTGTATTCAAAATGCTCCGATAACACTTGCACGCCTAAAGAGATTGAATTCACTGCTCAGATCCCATGCATGTTTCTAAGTATTAATGATGAGTTGATCTACTGAAGAATATTTACAGATTCTACAGAAAATTCATTCCAGGCTTTTGGTCACAGGAAATGTGCCAAAAGACTATACATCTCCAAAAGCCTAAGTCCCCATCAGCTGCAGGGTGTGAATACACATTCAGAGAACTCTGCCTGCCATTCAGAACACATCTCCAAGCTCAGCCAGGCATTCTTCACATTCATAGATACGAAAGCATTGCAGCACATTGCAAACTTGGCTTTCGTGCCAGTTAAAAAAAAAAAAAAGAGCAATCAAAATACTGGAGCAGTTAACCCCTGGAAGGCCTTGTGATCACATTTCTTGATTTGTTTGATAAATATGGAAATAGTGAAAATGTTATGACTTGCTGAACTTGCAGTCTCTTTAATGCATTTCTTGGCCCCAACACGCACAGACTTCTGTCTTGGCACACCCAGAGGACCTTTGCTCACCTTTCTCAGTAGACGCACGCTGGTAAGTCTGAGTTTCCCCAAGAGCAGAATAAAGTCGTGCTTATTAAAATATTTACTGAATTCATAAAAGCACAGCAGTGCTCTCATGAAAAGAGATATGTCAGAGCAAGAGGAAAATCTCCACAGGCACATGTATGCATCCATAGACGATAAAAGAAATTAAACTGAAATTTGAATGACTCTCATTCTTTGAAAACAGACTAGACTAAAATGCCTTTAAGGTTTTATGGAGACTGACTTCTAAAGAATATTACCTGCTTATGCACACTATGAAAGAGATAGAGTAATAAAGAAGTCAAACTGTATACAATTTAACTCACCATTATCATGTTTACCCTACTGTGTAAGTCACTAGCCATGGGTACAAAAAGTAAAAACATGTCCAGGTAACTTAGAACATTACATATAATTTATTTTGCATAAATATATATTAATATATTTACCAGATTTAAGAATATTACAGTATGCATGAGTTCTACAGTATCTCTTATCTTGCCACACCAATTTACTTTTTTATACTCAGTAGATTGTTTCAGCCACGGGAATAAAAAATAGTAATATAAAAGCAGTAGGGAAGAATACTCCAATGCCTAAATACTATTGACCACTAATTATTTTGAAAAAAAGAAACAACCAACCATAGATTACTGCAAGTTTGGCCAACTAAGCTGTTTTCCAAGGGAGGTGTCAAGATGGTTGCTTGTGTCAAGCCTAGCTTTCAGCTATTCTATTTGAAAACCAAAACATACTTTTGACACTTATAAATTAGGTGCTTTTAAAAGGTATGAGACACATTCACAAGCACTTCAAAACTGAAAATTGTTTCCGTGAGACAAAGTAATGTTAAAGGATTATGCACAATCAAATCACTTCTCCAGTGAATGTCTGAAAAATTTTTAAGAAACTGAATTTGCACAGCTGTGTGTGTTGTCTCATTCAAAAAATAAGAAAAACATTCCTGAAACCTAGATATCTGTCAATTATTATAGCTGACATTGTGAGAGTTAAAAATCTGTAATACTTATATTTACAGTGTGAATTATGTCCTTAAGACAAGTGGCAGTGGGGTGTGAAACCACTCAAACTCTCCTTCAGCCATTCTCTCAAGATACCCCAAATTTACACTAACTTTCAGCCTTCTTATTCAGCATATTTGGATTAAATTTTTAGAAGTTATTTATGTTCAAAAAACCATTTTATCTTAAGCATCAATGAAGTTATGCCAATTATTAACTAATGATATTGGCACAAAATTTTGTATTAAAGTGACAGTTATAATAGAAAATATTCCCAACAGAAATTAAATATGATCAAGTACTTTTTCAAATGCTCCACAATATTTCTAGAAAATATTTGTTTCTTTACAACTTTTTCAACCAAAACTACGAAACAACAAACAAGCAAGGCAAAACATTGGCTACAGGATTACTTAAATTGATGAATCTTTTATATATAAAAGCATGAATAAGTGAGACTGAATAACACACCATAGTTTGATAATATTAGATTCACAGGAAAGCATTCAAAATACATTTGCCATAGGTCAAGATGGAAGGACTCAGATTTCAAGTTTCTTCTAGTTAACAGGGTGCAAGATGTTCAAAATCGATCCCGTGAAAGTTATTAACAGAAGGGTGCTGGTTTTATTTTTAACTTCAATTACTGGGTTTAATTTTCTGACCTTATAGACAAAGACAGAGAGAGGTATAATATTAAAGTTAAAGGAATTTGACCACAGGAGAAACTAAAACATATCAGTTCATTTTCATTACTCAAGCCAAATTAAAAGCAAGATGAAACAAAGGCAGGCACACAGATGGCCATGTTCTTAAAAACAGGTGTTTTACCACACTGAAACAGAAATTTCTTAGCCACACTAGAGACACGACTGTTACTGTGCAAAAGCGCTGTTGTTTAAATGTAAAAAGTAGTAGAGATGGAAGAGAAGAAAAAACAGAAAAGCAGGGACAACAAGATGAGGCAGTAACACAACCATGGAGGTAACCTAATGGGCAAAATCATTTGAAGATGTTCAATATAATCTATTCTTGTTTGCTTAAGCAGCAACTCAAAATTCAAACACCTAAAAATCAAAGGTGATTTTTGTATTTAAAATCCACAATGTTCTTTGAAAAAGACATAAATATACTTCAGGAACACAGTCTATAGTTATATTTCTAACCAGTTATATAAAACTGCATCATACAAATAGGCTATGGTTTTCTGGAAAAAATGAGACCTGATGTAAGCATTTTCATGACATTTTCATGGAAATGTTGAAACAAACCTAACAAAAATATCTACCTGTAGATACCTTAAGGTCTTCCTTTCCATATGAAAATTTACAAAGATAAAAGATATTCCCATGTTCAACTAGGAACACTTTCACCCTAATTGTAAGTCAGGGTGATAGGGACCAAGTGGATAGGCAGGAGCATAAGACAACTGTCCTGGGTTCAATATGGGAATTAAGAGTATTCTCCCCCATCTGCATCAGCCCTGATGAGCTGTGAATGACAGGTGGTTTGCAAGAGCTGCCCATGTTTGGCTCCTTGGACTGCACGCTGGGGTTAGATAAGATAAGGAAACCCTGTGGTGAGGCAGGGTCCATGTGGCTTCACAAAAGACACAGCTGGGAGAGCTTGCCCCAGAAAGCACCAACAATAATCACACCCATCCTGAGGGGGCCATCTCTGTTAATGGGCCATCATGGACAATGGGCAGCCGGAACGACCCAACCACCCAGAACCTCCCAAACTATCTTATCTCATCATCCCATTGTGAAATGCTCCGCCCCGGGGGAGGTACTGGAGGTACTGGGCTTCCTGCTGGAATATACTGAAGCCTGCCTGACCCTGGGACACACTCTCCAGCACGGACTCCAGGAGCTGCAGAACCTCCAGAGGACAACTGCTCCTGGCTGGCTGCAACCACGGCTTCCAGTGCACGGCAACTACTGCTCAACTGGACTGCAGCCTTCGCCCTGGCCAACAGGCTGCCAGGGCGTGCTCTGGCCCTCTGGTCTTTTCCCATTTTTCTGTATCCATGCAGTTATTGTAACCTTGTCATTAATTGTAATTCCGACCTGAAATCTCTCTCAAGGAGTTTGTGTGGGGGTTAATTCCTCCGCTGGTTCACTTTCAAACCAGCACAAGTAACTTCTCCCTGATTTCAGTGTACAGCTCACTCCCGCTAGCTTTCTGCAGTTCTGAGCAGCTGCAGTGCACAGCAGACTTGAGGCTCTCACCCCTTCACTGTCCTGCTGCAGTAACAGCTCTGCACTGTAAACCTGTTATGGACACAATCTCTGTGGGCCATCAGTGATTGACTATGACAGCAATGTTACAAGGAGTCAGCACTTCTAAAACTTTTTTTTTTTTTCTGTTAACAATGATTGCCTATTTCAAAAGATGGAAATGGCATCTGCTCTCCTCCATTTTTTACAATTGTGGTTTGCATTATTTATTTTTTTAAAATCACTAAATTTAATTAAATATTGAAAAATGTGACCCAAGGGAGATTTGCATTACATTACTCCCATACATCCTTAAGTATTTTTGTGCTTGTTTACACTACACTTTTATCACCATTGTATGTCAGATCCAGAGCTAGCATTACATGAAAAACATCACACAAAGATTTCAGTTGAACATTTTTTGTTCAGTAAGAGACAATTCAGTTGTCTGAAATTCCTGGAGATTAATCTGAGAATCTGATGCAATGGAGGCAATTTCAATCAAAGCTACCAAATCTCACTCTCCCTGACTCCACATTGTCCAAGAGAACAATCTTTAAAGAATGAAAGAAACAAAAGCGTTCAGACCATATAGTGAAACATATTTTTACTTATTTTCTGATCTCCAGAAGTTACCAATGAAGGTGCCAAATATTGCTGACTGTAACTGGCTTTCTTGACAGAACTTGTGAGGTATAAACTTGAGAGACCCACATGCTGTGAAGCAGCTTGTAACATTAAGAGATCCAACTTTAACAGCAGATTTATACTTTCTTTTGACTTTGAAAACAGCAAGAACTTGCTGAAGAGAATAAAAAACAAGACCACAGCCTGGTCTGGTTTACAGATTATAAAAAAGCCAGCACTGCATTTGCATAATTTTGCATGATTACTGACACTAATTTTAGGACAGCATAAGTAATCACTGAAAGATAGACAATTTAAACTTAAGTAGGTTGCACAGATACAAGTAAAACCAGGGTAAATAGAAAATTTGCCCTGCAGTTAGTACCAGATGGTGCACAAATCCAATGCAAGTACAGTGTATTCCACGTCACTGAGGCGAAAAGTAGAATTTTGAATTAAAAAAGAAAAACTTGGTTATACTACATTCCTAGAAGTATATTCTAGTTATAAACCAGATGCCAGTGAATTTGATTATACTATTAACTTGAATACTAAGAAAAAGATATGTGAACAAATATTCAGCAATGCACCAGCAGGGCATAAGTAAATACAAACACAAAAGACTCAGAGAAAAGAACAAACATTGAATACCAGCACAGTTAAGTAAAAGAAATACAGAAAGAAAAAACACAGAGGGAATAAAGAGGTAAAGTATAGAAACCCCACCAAGACATACCCAATATAAATACAGAAAGCATCCAGAACTCAAGCAAAGATACAGGGCACCATAAAAGAATGAAGTATTTCATATTTATATTACAAAAAGCAGAAATACACATTATGAATGCATATAGACTTATTTCATTTACAAATGAGAAAGGAGAAACATTTTTCATGCATGCACCTCAAGCCATTAATTTACAGAGTATTAAGTATTTATGAATGGCCTACATGCAAGTGAAAAATAAGCAGATAGCTAAGGGAAAAGGAGAACCCAAAGAAAATAAAGTAGAAGGAAAATACAAAGCATAGAAGGACAAGGAGATTAAAAAACCTCTAGATAATTGATTTTGAGACTGAGTTATACAAATCGCCAAGAAAAGCTTTTGCTATTAAAAAACCAAAAAACCCAATTTATACATGCTAGGATCTTTGTCACAAACAGGGATACACGACTGAGTACCAATTGATTAATTACTTTTTTTCAGATATAATTATAAAAGAGTTGTTTCTTGAGGACAGAAAAAAGGTGACTGCAACAGGATATTCCCTTCAAGGCCTACCAAAATTAGGCTAGATCACTTGTAATAATTGAGCAAATCCAAATACTGAAGGCTCTGAAGCAGTACAAAATCTCTGCTTTACCTTCTCTTAGAAGCCTCTCTTCAACTGGAAAGCCAATCCTGCAAGTGAAACAGCCCACCACAGAGCAAACTTCTGAAGACTGAAGAAGGGTATGGAGTACAAAGTTCTCCATAGCAATTAGACTGGCTGGAATAAATACACATAAGTAAAAAACACAATGCTGTAGATGAGGCTCTAAATACACCAGTATTTTTTTCTTAATTTTCTCTATGAGTGTAACTGCAAAGCACAAACTGATCAAAAACACCATCAAGGCAGAGAACACAGCCTTGAACACTGTAACCAAGGAAACAAGTACCTCTATCAAGATGCACATCTAGTGAATTCAAAACCCTATAGTTTGGTGGATGACACAGAGTACAGTTGTATGATTCACATTCCTAACAATGAGATTGGTTGGCTTAAAAAGCACAGCTGTTCAGAAGAAATAATGTTATTCATTGTCAAGTTACGATAGCTCCATGAGCACAAGCAGGATTAAGAGCAACATGAAAAGTAATAGTTAAAAGAAGTCATAAATGCTATTTGAAGTGATTAATTTGCATTGATACCATCGTTTAGTTTAAAATAGAAAAAAACTAAAAGCTGTAAACTTTGGCAAAGACTCCACTGCAGAGCAAAATGTACATGATAATAAGAAATGTCACCTCATTCATACTGCAGATTGTAGAAGGTAGATGTTAAGGAATAGACACAGTTTAGCAATTAGCTGCAGAATCTTGAGAAGGTATCTGAGAAAATACCTAAGAACAGAAAGAGACAGCTTGAAGTAAAAAAATAACAACAATAAAACCAAACAACCCCCCACAAAAATATCCCAAACAAAAAAGCAAACCAAAAGACAAAAACCCAAACCCAACCTTAAGTATTGTCACCAAATTAATGCTGTCTTCTTAGCTAGCAAAATTCCAAACTTTAGTTTTATTAACAAGTCAGTCACAAATAGAAGTGCCTTCTGTCAGGGGCTAACATAAGTCTCAACCTCTTTTAGTTTGGAAAACTAAAATTTTTCAATGCCCTGACTGCCTAATACAACATCACCAAAATAGAAGATTCACATATCTTGTCCTATCCAACCTTATTACACCCTGAGGATCTAAAGAGATAGCAAACATAATAATTAGAATGCAAGAACCAAAGTAATTAGAACTCCCTTTGGTGGCCTGCTAATTTCAGGATCAGTTAAGACAGACAACACAGAAGCAGAACACAGGTACACAAAGAGGAAAAGTATGCAAATTTTCCCTCTGCTGTAATAGAGAACATTAAGTTTTTCTTCCTCTTCAACAAAAAATGATCTTCCATTGCTTGGCATTTCTTCTCTGGAACAACAAGATAGGGAGGGGCCAAGAAGTGCAACCTGTTAAAGGGCAGACAAAAAGACTGCATAAAAGTGACCTCCTGATGTGTTAAAGCAGACTGGGCAAGAAGAGAGAAAAAGAGGAGTAGACAAATTCCTGGGTGTTCTGCAAAAACAGACTGTTAGATCAACAGCATCAAAATTAACTGCTCCAGCAAGTACTTAAGATTGATGGACAAAATGCAGCAAATCCCAGCACCTGCCATCTCGGGTGGACTTTCCTCCACATAGCTCACACTTCTGCAATGCAGAGATGTTCATGTAGATCTAACAACATAATGCTACTCTATCACTCAGAGGGAAAGAAGAATACAGATGGCACATGATTCCTCTTCCTGTGACACTAAACTGATTGGTTTTATTGTGAAGTCTATTTATACAGCTGATTATAAATTCCTAGTGTGCTTTGATTAATGCAATAGCAGCTGGACTACTTCCTTTCTCTTAGCACTTAGCTGCACTCTTGATTAGTGAGTGGTATATGAAAGCTTGTGAAACAAGTACAGGAAGATCAAACAAAAGCAATGATTTCCTCTTAGACCACTACATTACGTTAAACCTGCCAACACTAGACGAGTTAGTCTCTGGCCTGCAACAGCTGGGAGTAGGCAGATTCCAGATGGCCCTAGAAAGCTGCTTTTGTATGGTCCTTGTCTTATTTGTACCAACTTAACATGCAAAGAAAAAAAATCAGAGCAAGCTGTTTGGGCAACTCAGTGATGGCATCTCCAAATAAGCAAATTTCCAGTCATCCAGTATGTGTATGATGTGGTCCCACCACTCAGTATAGAGGATCTATCAGATCCATCCCTATGCCATCACTATTGAAACTTGATTCCACTTCCACTACACTAAAACAGGTATATACAGTCTGCATGCCACTAGCATCTCAAGACAAAAAACTACTACAAAATACCCTATCACACCTCCTATCCTGGATCCTTAGCTTTCCAAAGCATTACTTCAGAAAGAAGAGATGATTCAAGTCATTGCTCTGAGGTTTACTATGTGTGCATGTAAGATTTGCAGTGCCAAGCAGAAGAGCGAGCACATGCCTCACTCAAAACATATTTACAAACTTGGCAGATTGGTGAAGTTCTATTTAAGGCTCAGAATCATCTGAAATGTGTGCTTGTGGTTGCCCTTTTATACTGCAAAACAATTCAGAGCAAAAAACTTGAGGAGTTCTCCCCAAAATACTCTTTTCAAACCTGAGGTAAGCACAGGAGTTAAGCTGCAACTGCATTTGGCCTTGGCTAATGCAGGTACCAATACCTACAGTGAAGGACACATCAGGATGAGTTCAGGATAAATCATAATATGTAGACAAATTCAGTAATAAATTTAAGTTGGCAGCAGCATAATTTATAAGTTTTTAATGTTTTCATTTCGAAGAAGGACCTATGTTATTTAAATTCCACTACCACCCAGGTGGAAAAAAAGTAATTTGTAAAAATGTTCAGTAAATCAGCTTATATTGTAAAAAATATTTGCTTAGAAGGCATGCACTTCAATTCTCATATACAAGGAAGCAAATTTCTTGTTTTAAGTACGTGGCAAGTCTCAGCTTTAAGTTATTTATGTGACTGGTAAGCTCTTCTCAAAATGGCTATTTCTTTCATATTATACAATTTCTTTCATACTGTACAATTGTTAGCAAAATTTAAAGCTTCTGTGTTCCAAAACAGAACAAAGTAACAAAACCCAAAAAGAAAGCTGTTTGGAGAAATCTCTCACATTATTTTCCCCCAGCTGAAGGCTAACAGTGGATAATCAAAAATAAAGCTATTGTGGGAAGTTTTTATTATTTTAATCTGCACTCTGAGGTAAAGAATAACCTGTGACCTAACCTGCAAAAGGAAAAATTCTCGCCTAGGGAGATGCAAAGTTCTGAGTCATTATTTCTATGGGAAATTTGATGACATGTCCCTCTACACCTCCTAAATAAAAGAGAATCACAAGCTTTGGGGAATCATGAGCATTTTTTAAACCTTTTAGGGATTCAAGCACAAGCAAATTCCATTTTTCTTGACATCAGGCTTCACAAGTACCACAGCACAGAACTGAAAAAATACAAGACTAATCCGAGCATATTATTTTCTTCTGCAGTCCTAAACACAGTTTACCCCATGTGCTACAGAAGGCAGAGACATAGTCATTCAAGCTGCATTCCACTAGCATTTTAAGTCAAGTTCTCTTGCCCCTAACATTACAGTGCTTTGTCCATCTTAGATGGTCTAACACAAGTTGATAATTCTCCCTACAAACCTCATCCTAGCAGTAACAGTTACTACAAAATGCCACTACATTATATTTGATGAATGGGAGACTGCTAAAAAAAGAGTTCTAACCACCTTCTGTCACAAAGTTCATAAAAAGGATAAAATCTTCAGAAAGGGAAAAGCCTACTTTCCCTTTTTTGACATTCAAGCAATATGCCAGACTTACAAGACTGCTTATGCCACGAGTCTTCTGCTTAAGGAAATTCCATCGCTATGACAGTATGACAATATTGCAGATGGGGGCATTAGCCCACTTTGCTATCTAGCACTTATCATTATAATTCATTTTTATTCCCATAGAACTTTATGGCACTTGACCTATTTTAACTTTCAAGGATGAGATCTAAAACAAGGCTATAAAAAGACAATTACAACTGTGGAGGATGGCTCTCAACAAAAACTCACTCATTTTGTTTTCTCTTCATTCTGAAGCCTGTCATCCAAGCCCTCACTTACTGCACACAGATAAAGTTGTTCTGAACACCAAATTACTCTTTTTCTTTAGCAACTGGAACCTACATGGAGTGCTTCACAGGTGCTGTGCCTTTGCAATACCTCCATCCTGAGAAATGAATTCATCCATTTACAGATAGGGAATGGAGTTACAGACAGATTAATGTAAAGAGTTTTGGCTGCCTGCTTTGAGGCATGCAGGATTTGATTGTTCTGTTGAATATCACATGCTGTAACATTTAATTTATTAAATTATTAAATTTCTTAAACAACCTCTCCTGAATGTAGTTGTAGAAGTGAGCACTTCACTTTTAATCTCACAAACCGAGCACACACAAAATAAGATGTACTATTAATGGTCAGCTGTGAAAGCTCTGCTTGTAACCATTTAGTCATCCTTAAGTATACTTCTATATGTTTATATAACCAAAGGCATTTCTCTAAGGAAGAATTCAGCTGTCTTGATTAGGTCTTATTCACTTCAGGAAAATCAACTTTTGCAACACCAATAATGCAATTATCTTGAAAACAGTTTCCTTCTCTGCAAACAGACCTATTCCCTGAACAGATTGAGGCAGAGATATCATGTAAAATACACAACAGTGAGATTAGATTTTCTCATAAAACCGTAAGGAAAAAATTAAAGTTGCATGAAAAATTTAATCTTCAATTCTGTAATTCTCAGCTTTCAATCTTCCCGCCCTCAATAATGTCTTGATATTTTTAAACACAGTTTTCTATTTGTTTTCCCATGGGCTATAGTAAGATGACTAATATTTATCCATCATTCTGATTCATTTGAGCTCACAGTCTAGATATGAATAGCTGACTTTCAGGTGAAAAACTCAGTATTTCTTAACCAGCAATGAAAATACCACTTTAGTCTGGGAGCTTTTTTCATAGTTTATCCACAGTGCTCTCTAATATTTATTTTTTCTCCTTTAAAAATCTGTCATTCAACAATTACAATTTGCAGCAGTTAAATTACTTTCCACTTAAAAACAAACAAACAAACAAGCAAAAAAACCAATCAACCAAAAAAAAAATCAGCCTTTTTGCTATCTAAAGTAACTGTCTTCAAAGAAAAGAAGAAAACATATGTACTGAAAGATATTAGACAAAAACACAAGCAGAAAAGGAAATAATGTGTTCCTCATGAAGCACGCTTCATGTAATACACACCAAATAACAATTCCATCTATAATTCACAATGAAGAATATTTATGTAAGAACTACATTTGTTTGACATTTAACTCTAAATTTTATTACCTTGGCTCCTCTATAGGCTTGTTCCTTATATATATGGACATAGCTACTTAATTAGTACCCAGTATTTCAGTAGATTCCTCAGAGTATGAAATTTTTCCAGCTTCTATGTATCTAATCCCAACCTCAGAATTAGAAACCTCAATATATGAAAAATTTTGTTTCCATTTGTACCACTGTACTTCAATAGAAATTTTTCCTGCAGGCTGATTTATGAGTTCAAAGCAGCAATTACCACAGTTGAATTGACTCACTCATGAGCATTGCCAACACTTCAGAACATTAAAACAGATTAGAGCTCCTCCAGCAATTCAATAAAGTTTTATGTATTTGTATTTTAACCAAAAACTGAATAATGACAGATGATTACAGACACTTATGCAAAAGTGAAAAAGTTGGTCTTGTTTTAGACAGTATCACTTAATATTGCATTTGGTCTCACTGCTAACCTGAGATCCAAATCTTCTGACATTTCCAACTATTTCATCAATGCTGGTCTGCCACTGACTCATTTAAGTAACCTTTGAAGTAGTACTTTATGCTTTCCATGTTTTACTTACATAACCGTATATTAATTTCCTTTATATCAAACAGATTATTAGAGCAACATTTATTTGCAATGTGCTTTGAGACTGTAAGACAAAATATCTTAAACTTTCAGAATTTAAAGTCTTGCTTGACAAGGTCAGGACTTACATGGTATTCCTGTCAAAACAAGTTGCAAATACAATCCCTAAAGTTCACTAAACTGTGTAAGGAACAAAAATTAGGCAACAGAGTCCTGTAATTTGCATTACCTTGTGGTGCATTTCAGCAGATGGCACAAACTTTGCTATGGCCACACAAGGATCTGACAGCTGGTTTGAAAAGAATATGGTGTGCAATAGATGAGAGTTTCTCCAGGTGTCTGCATAGACAGACATGTTTGTTTACAGAAAATCAAGGCTACTAAAAACTTGCTAAAACATTTAGCATTTAGAACCTTCAGTGTCAACACTTTGCAAGCAACTTTGTATTATTCTTGGCAAGAAACAGTGGAAACTGGTAAGAAAACAGGATACCTTTGTATGTCAGTGAACTGGAATTTTTCACAGAACAGTTTCTCTTGTAAATTTGTCTGCACCTAGTTTAATCAACAAAATTTGCAGCTGTTAACAGGTTGTGCTTCCATATGCTACCCCACATAAATACATTTCTTAATCAAGACAGAAGCCTGTTCAGAATCCAAATGTTTTAACTGGACTTGGTACCAAAAAAATTACCAAATTACTAATAAAGGTAACCATCAAAATAAGTACAATCAAGTGTAGGTTACAGGAAAACTGCTTTCCTCTGATTTAAGACAGTGTAAGCACAAGAGCAGAGGAGGTTATTCAGCTTTGCTCACATATAGACCATAGACAACAGCTGCAGTTTAGGCTTCCTGTTCTCAGGAGAAATACACTTCCCCTCATTTAGTGCCAACTAATTGGGCCTATGGTTGGTGCAGCACATTTAAGATACTTTCAGCAAAACTTGAGGTAATTACTGTAATCTTACTGGAATATACTGCATAGTCATAGTACACAAAACATCTTCATAAAGGCTGCTATATCAGCAAGTTACTTCTGATTATTTCCCAAGCTAAACTTTGTTATTTGAATTTCTCATTGCCTGCAACCTCTACCTCACCTTTCAAAATCAGGAAGGGAAACAAACTTGCCTTTAAGAATTTGATAACTTTTTACGAAAGTACATTTGTTTGAGGCCTGAACCATTTGTCCAGTTAGTGCCATTTGGTTATTTCAGACTAATTAGATAGAAGGTGGAAGCATACTTTGGGTTATTGTCCACTTCCTACATTGCATTAATTATCAAATTTAATGTTCATTGTGTTTATTTTAAAGCAAAAGTAAACTGTTCATCAAACATACTCAGATTTCAAATGCCCTATCACTGAGGATTTTGCACATCGGCCATACCTGTCCCTTGGCCATACTTTATCTTATTCAAACTTACTGACAATTCAGTAACTTTTTGTTTCTGTGAGGACACGATTTTCTTGGAGCTAAGTTCAAACCTGCAGTCAAAGCTTGGCTGTTATCATCAGAATTGTTACAATCTAATCCTCTTTAGTTCAGACTTTGTATTGCTTATGCTTATCAGGATAAAAGAAAACGTGAAAGGCAGTAAAGAGATGATTTTATCTCTATAATTAGCAAAAAATACCTGCCTTTCCTCACCAGGTACTCAGCAAATTACAAACACAAAATATCCCAGCAACTTAAGATCCCCAGGAGTAGTAGCTTCATATGTTTTGCCCATGCTTGATTGGCATAGCTCATAACAGGAGGGACAAATCTTGGTATTAAATGCCAAAGACCAGACCAAAGTGCAGTGAAAATGAAGCCTCTGTTGGCTTTGAATAGTCACATAGTCCAAGACAAGGAAATCTGAACTCTTCCCATGATACAATCAAAATGAATCCTCAAGAAGATTGGGACATTTGAATAAGAACAACTGGAGAGTTTAAAAACAAAGGTGAGAAACAGAACAACAGGTTTTAGATTGTGAGTGATTGTTAACCAAACAAATTAGAGCACACTGCAGAAACTGCTGAATTAAAATTTGAATCTTGAATTAAGGGAGTTGCTGGAGAGTGTGAAGAATTGGCTGCCCTTAGGTGACCCATGCAAATCAAAGAAGGTAAGGACCATGAACACTGCCTAGGTGAGAAAAGTCTTCATCCTTAAGTTGTTGATGGGCAGGTTTCCTCAGAACCAGACAATACATCCACACAATCAGCTACATAATTTATAATTCATAAGATAGCCTCAACACTGTCATCACCACACTGTATTATCAATGTGCCAGGAAACGAAGTAGTAGTTACAAAGTCCACTTAAAATGCATAAGGTCTTTCTTTAAATACAGCAAATGTTTTTAGAGTATTTTCATCACTAAGTAACTTGGACATTTTTTTTTCAGAAAAGGCATCAGCAAAAATCAAGAGGATTATTTACGTAACATTGGTAGCATGGTTTATCTTTAAATATGTCAAAGAACTGTCAGGAAACTTCAGACAGAATGACCTATCAACTGATCTTGTGCACATAAAATAACTTCCATCAGAAAACTACCAGTTTCTCTGATATATCATTTCTCTTCTTCCAACACTCTTCAAGAAAGGAAAATTATAGAGGCTTTTCTGCTAGCAACTAAAATTTACTAGCCAAATGCTCCCACCCCCTTATTTCAAAATTATCCTATTATAGTGGCACACACATAGCAATGTTCAATAGTCGTCATATCGATAGCACCATGAAAATGTGAAGCTCATCATTTTGACAAGAGCATTCAGGTATGTGTTCTAATCCTCCAGGCTTCTATTCAGACCAGTGAGACTTGGGGTGCACAAAACTCCTGACAACTCATTAATTTTAGTACCATGGAGCTACTGTTCTTGTAGCAACCAAGTTTGAAAACCTTGAAGATAATCTTGGCTTATAGAGAGACAGTTGTTCAAAGTTGTTAGACTGGTTCCTAGAACAAATTCACTATTAAGAGCCCTATCTCTTCTCCAGTGTTCTTCTTACAGAAAACTTTTGCTTTTTACCTCCTTTCTTACCTTTTGGCTCTTCTCCTCTCATCCTATTTTCACAAAAACTCACTGACCAGCACTTGCAGTCATTCAGTTATATAGAGATTAAGGGGTGGGGTGGGGGGGAAAGGAGGGAAAAATTTTTTAAAGTGTGTGTTTTCCTCATTCTACCCAATTCTATATTCTGAATTAAGTACAGTTGCTTCGTAGTGATGGGGAGAAAGGAAAGCCTTTTTATAGCAGTATTACATTTAACAAATGCTCTGCAGAGGTAGTTCTTCACTCCAGGCTTGCATATCCTCATTTAACAAAAGGATTAATTTTAAAATCCATTCCTTGGAAGAAGAAACAAATCTATGTATCTCAAAAAGAAAGCTCTTAGGCTCCTTCTGGTGTCAGTTTAAACTAGCTGAGGTATCTCAAAAGTACACTAGCAGGATGTAATGAGATTTGTGCTTGATGATGCACCTAAAACTTCTTCCAATGCCCCAGTGCTAAGGGCTTCCAAGTTATGATTTTAAAATCATGTTAACTGTATATGCCACACAATTTCACTAGAGAAGCAAGATACTATACAGAGATCAAGTCATTAAATTATATCTGTGTGTATATGTGTTTTTTCTGCAGATCAAAGATGACTCTCCCAAAACATCTGCACCTCTCCCAACTGGAGACAAGCAGACACTCAGAACAGTGTCACCAGTAAAAGACCTTCCCACAAGAACATCTGACAGAGTACAGAAGCAACCCTAATCTCTGATGCACTTTTTTGTAAATGTCTTTAGCACAGAGCAAGAACAACAATTGCAGCAAGAGATATTTGTCTTCTACTTACAGCCTTAAAGGACATCAGGGAAGTGCTAAGCTTATTCAAACCTATGGAGTCAGCAGTTCTGAAACAATGCTACAATGCTACCAGACACACAATGGCCACACCATTAGGTGTTGCAACTGAAAAGAGATATAAAAACTAAAAAGGACAGGTCTTCATGTTAGTTGCAAGTTCAACAACGATAGAGCACAGTTGTGTTTGGGTTTTTTGGGATTTTTTTAAAGGGAGCAACCCACAAACTTGTAATACAAAGATGTTAACAGTTGAGTCGGTGACAGCTTAACAGTAAAACCCAGGCCTCTCTGACACCATTCACTTAATTATTTTCTTTATTGTAAATCTTTAGACCTTAAAACAGCTTGAACTTGGAGAGCTCCTGTTTTCTGTCATTTCACAACTCATAACCTGGAGGGCTGTTTCATTTAGAACAAAATGTTAGAAAAGTGATCAACAGTAAATCACTGCACTGTGCACTTAGAAGTCTCATAAAGTGAAGAGCAGGAAAGCAGAGACAATTCGCATAAAACAGAGGGGAGGAGATGATTTGCTGCTTATGGCATAGGACTGTAAGTTAATACATCTGGGTTCCATTCCATACGTTAAATGTGAATACCACCATGTGCTTCACAGAAGTGAAAGGAGGTTTTATTCATCAGGATTTATAAAGCATTTTGAGATCCCAAGATAAAATATTTTAGCAAAGCAGAAATTACTGTGCGTTATTTTACTTTGCAAAATATTTTACAGAATAAAACAAGACTTTAATAAAAACACAGTGCCCTACTCCCTCAAAGTCTCTGAAAACTGGCAAGTATTTTCATACATCCATGTTAAAAGTCAGGTTACCAAAAAAAACAGGAGTAGATACACAAATGTCAGCATCTTAATTTTCAAGCACAGATTATACATCTTCAAGTCATGCACCCAGTGTCTTAATTCAATAACTGACATTAAATACTGACACTCCTAGACCATGTCTTGCAAAAGCAAAATACATACTTCAGGTGGCTCACTAGCATAACTCAGATGCCCAAAGGAATTAAACTTTGCTTCGGCTAATAAACAAGTTTTCCTTTTCAGGAAAGCTGAAAACACTCTGTGGCATGAATGCCAAACACAAAGAAACTAGTCTGAAACTTACCCAAAAACTTGTAATGACTCAACACTCAAATAGCAAAACACATTCATCATTCTACTTATCACATCTGTTTTTTAAATTAATGGCCTCAAAGTCAATCCCTCTCCATTTCACCCTTTCGACTTTGACAATAGAGTCCTGCCCCAATACACTTCCTCCAAAGTCCCACTCAGATAAAATTTAAAGTTTGACAGTACAGTAATACAAATAAAATATCAAATTGCATCAAACACCATATCGCAGTCTGACTAACCTCGGCTCTCATTATTCGCACACTCTACTACCAGGAAAGTGAGGTATCCTTCCTAACATCCCAGTACAGTCATTTGGAGCTTCAGTATATTTACTGTGTCTGGCTGTTGGTTGGATGTCGACTGAGCAGTGGTGAGTGGCTGCCTTTGCATCAGTTTTTATTCTTTTTTCTCCTCTCTTCACTTATTAAAGTCTCTTCATTTCGACCCATGCAATTTTCTTGGTTTTGCTCTCCCCCCATCCCTCTGAGGGGAAGGAAGCAAGCAGTTGGTGGGTGCATAGCTGCTGGGCTTCGTCAACCCACCAGATAATGTCACCAAGAAAAGGCACAAAAAGACCTTGCATTGGTACATCAGTGTCTGAGGAATATAACATTTTGCCTTCAACTGCTTTTACAAAACTAAGAAAGAAGTTTTTCTGATGTTTTTGAAAGCACTGAATTGTTACTCACAAAGACTACTGTCCTCACTGTATTGCTTCCAAGCTTGACTCAAAGATGGTTCACCTAAATGGAAATATTAGGAGATTATACACCAGGTCCTCAAGAACCTGAAGTTCACAGGAGTCTGCATGCAGAGAGAACTTTTGGGTTGCATTGCAGATGCAGATTTAAAAAAAAAAAAAGTCTTAGTTTTATGTGGAGCTCAACCTACTTACATTTTATAAGCAAATTTTTTTACAACACTTTTCCCACTTTCCCAGAAAACTACCAAAACAGAACGTAAATTTTGAACAATACAGATATAGAGACCCTGCTAATAGGATTGTTTCAATCGCAAATTTTTCCTCATATAGCAGTTTAAAAGCTATTCATTTTTGTAATTGTTGGAGGTAAGAAAAATCCTATTTCACACCTGATATTTTCAGTAAAATGATGAATGTCTTATTTTTGCCTGCAAATAATCTTGTTACAAAGGTATTCTTTAAAACACTGCAGTTGCAGTCGGCTGGTTTTGGAAAAGCGGCATGGACACTATTTTAGTTTGCACGTTTACATGTGAATCCCTTCATCTGCTTTCTGACAGCAGACTTACTAGTTAGGTGGGAGGAAAAGAAATTGAGTTGTCTATTCAGAGTCTACAGCAGTACTGTGAGGAAAAAAAAAATTCTTTGACTTCTTAAGTGATCACATCTGTCCCCATAATCACAAAAAAATTCTGAACTATTATTTTCATTGTAGTCAATTAATCCAATGTCATTATAAAGCTTGTCATTATATTCTGTGTTTAAGCTATTATAAAGACACAAGTATCATGCAAAAGAAGTCTAAAACCAATTAAAGACTTATAAATGCTGCTCAAAATAAAAGGTTTAGGAGAATCTCAGAAGGAATTCAAATGCTTTGCTCATAGTTGTTTTGAACAGGCATGTATATGTACTCATGTGGAAGAAAACAGCAGAAGAAGTTTCACTTAATTGATGTTAAGTCTGTGAAACAAACTTACAACTGTCCAGGAAACCCAGAGTCATAAAGATTCAGTTTCAATTCAAGTCCCTATTTTTGGAACTTAATTTTTCTTTCCAGTCACAGGAATTAGGTGGTACCAGTGGTTCCTTTTCCCACTTGGTTTACATCCATTAAAAAAGCCAACAAATAAACACATGTAAGAGCATGAAAATACACAACTCTTAACAGTCCACAAAAAACAAAAAGTGGCCAAAAAGACAGAGGGAAATATTACAGCAGGCTGCACTCTACCATCCAAAAGAAGAAGACCAGAACTCAGCTGTAAAGTGGTTTTAACATAGCCAGTTACAGATATTTCAGTACATACTGAGTATTGACTCTGACCATGTAATGCATTCATAACATTAGGTGCTATCAGGTAAACTTACTGTTGACCAAAGATGTTTTTGAGGCACTATTTTGAAATGTAAGAAAGTCATCACAAAGTCATTCACAAACAGGCAGTTTATTCACAGGAGTGCTGAAATTTGGTTTCAGACAGATATATCCAAATGCTATGCATATGCCTTGTCTGTCTACATGACAGGGAGAAGAAGTAGGTTTCCTAATTAGACATTAGGAAGAAATTCTTCACTGTGAGCTTGATGAGGAACTAGAACAGGTTGTCCAGAGAAGCTGTGGATGCCCCATCCCTGGAAATGTTCAAGGCCAGTTTGGATGGGGCTTTGAGCAACCTGATCTAGTGGAAAGTGTAACTGCTTATGTTAGGGTGGCTGGAACTAGATGACCTTTCAGTCATGCTTCTATCATTCTGTTCAGCCACCACCCTCTATACACAACCATGCAGAAAAGAGAGAGACTACACTCAGGTCTTGATACATGGCACCACAACTCAAAGAACTCTAGTGACTGAGATGGATGTCTTTTTCTTCTCCAAATTATTCTCTGTGTCACACATGCCCCTGCGAGAAGCTCTAAGGTAGCCACCACTTCATTTGAAATTAGATATTAAAGAATTTAAAAAACTAAACTGAAAACATTTTCTGGAAGCCTCAGAAATTGCATCATGTAACCTGTTGAGGATGCAAGGCGTTCCAGACAGCCATGTTACAGATGTCCAGGGTATTGCCAGTGTTTGAACTTTGTGTGCGGGCAGAAGAGGGGGGTACCGGGGAAAGCACCTTAAAAGGAACTGATGCACACAACATAGTAGCAAAACAGGGGTGTCTTAATTACGCTTATGCCATTGCAGACGGGTTCAAAAAGCCTTTCGTGAGTGATAACCAGAGCCTTCTCTTCACTCACCATACCTATGACAAGCCAAGACAGGGATGTTAATTATTCAGCCATTTACAAGACTAAAAAAAAAACCAAAACAGAACATGCCTTCAGCAAAGACATGTGAAGCCCCTGGTGAATAAAGTTTTGCTTAAGATGAGATGTGTTTCACAGAAATTCCATTTCTGTATTTGAGACACCTGGAGCGTATCATTAAGGATATAATCAAGATGGAAAATGCCTAAAGGGCAGTCTGCTACCAGAGCTGGGATCTCTCTCACCCACCTTACCACTGGTGACAGCACTGATGACTGCAGAAGACAATATACAGTGACACTGACTCAGGAAGCTAACCACGAGTTACCAGGCAATAAGACTTCAGGCAGATATCCCATCTTATGCTAGTATAAATATATTATCATTGGATTAATTCCTCAAAGCCATAAAGATCAGTGGGGCAAGACACTGGATATTGCAGAGGACATCCTTAAAGAGAAGCCTTGCCACTAAATTGTCTCCTGGCTTTTACTGTGAACAGTATTTTATTCCATGGTTTTGTTGGCACTAAACGTCTGAGAGAAGGCACTCACTTTCTTCTTGGAAAATTAGGAGATGTATTAAAAAGGGCTTTTTACACATTTCATGGATTAAGGACCTACAAACTTCTTCCTCAGATGTTAAGTTATCCAATGTGGTAGGGGATCCAAGAGTCTTAGCATTTCCTGAAACAGCCTTAGACTTGTGAGGTAATACTTGAATCCCAGTGAACTTGAAACACTATTTTAGGACAAAGAATATCTTTTGGGCAGGCTGCTAGAATGAAACAGAATAAGCTGTATTGAACCAAGTTGACATATGTCTAAATAACCTTTTGCAGGCAGATGACAAAGCTGTGCCCTTAACACAGGCTTGTTCTATCCACCACCCAAAGCTGATCAAAACACGGCACCAAGTCCAACCTAAAAAATGCTCCTAAGGTACTTCAAAGACAAATGCATCAAAAACGTTTCTTAACTGCCTGAAAACCCAAAGCACTAGAAGTAACAAATTTTACTTTCTTACAGTTCTATGGTGCTGCATTTTTGCCAAATAATGAAACCATTCTTTTTCCCCAAGAAAGTCCAACAAATCTATTCAAATATATTTAAATATTTAACTTTTTAAGTTTAAAGAAATGAAACCAGCAGACTGTTTAACTTTGGACTAAGATGAAAATAACCATCTCTTGCTCAAGATAGTGATTGGGTAAAGGAACGCCTACAAAAAGTAGTTTTTATTTAACCTGTTTGTTAAATTTACCGATTTTTCGCTCATTAGACCCTCAGTGATCTTTAGAAGCAAAATTCTTTTGAAGTTGCTTCTATATTCTCTAAACAAAGCACATCATTCTCTAACATGGATCTTTTCTTTTCAGTAATTTCTACAACAAGGATCTTCTATCTCAAGTCTGAATTGTAAATGCCAAGCAGTTTTCTGAAACAGTTTTCTGAGATGTCAAGTTCTACATTGTTTTTGTAACCTTTCTGATTTATATTTAAATATTCAAGATCAAAGTAATTCTTGAAAATAATCTCTCATTTCTAAAATACTTGGTACTAAAAGAAGATAGGACAACCAAGGCTACTCAAGCTCCTGCATCTACCTCTACTGCATCTACCTCAGCTGTTCTAAAACTCAGACAGACTAGAGATCAACAAGCATGACCACTATCTTGACTGCACCCCCTTAACAAGGGGTGAGCAGGTAACCAAAATGCATTTATCCCAGAGAAACAGCTTCTGGTGGAAAGAGCAACAGAATATATTTTAAATTTGTATCTAATATGACAGCAGTGTAGTTTTTGCAAGTGACACCTGAGGCATGTACAAGCCCCAAAAGCCAGACACTTGTCCAACAGTTCAGGTTTAGTGCATCAAATAATCCAGGCAAGAAACAAAAGCATTTATTATTTTTCCTTCCTTGGAGCCCTTCCTCTTTAATAAAGATTTTGATTGCTGTCCTTATTTTTCTCTGAAGTTAACAGATGATCTAAGAAAATATCATGAATTTTTGGATACATCTTTTAGCGGAATCTCTAAACAACTGAAAGGAGCCGTGCATTCACCAATAAAGTAATCATTTTCTTAGTAGAAAATATTCAAAAGCACTACTACTTATCCTAAGGAAGGGGACTAAAGACTACGTCAAAACCCAAAAAACTTCCATCCATCAAGCACTGGAACAGGCTGCTTAGGGAACTTGAGTTGCCATCCCTGAAGATACCTGAAAGACATGTAGTTGTGGTGCTTAGGGACTTGGTTTAGTGGTGTGTTAATGGTTGGACTCGATGATATTAAGGGTCATTTCCAGCCTCAGTGATTCTATGATTAATACAGCAGAAATCATAACCTGGCCATATTTGTGTGTGTGTGCGCGCACATGCATGTTTTCCAGGAAGAAGAATCCCTGCTTAGTATGATATGCAATTCACAAATATAAAATTACATAACTTTAAAAATTTAGTCAAAACTGTGAGCTACAAGAACCCTCAATTTCACTGTGTTCATTTCCAAAACAACAGTTAATTAAAACAGTTGTTCATTTACACATAGTAAGATGTTGAACAATGCAAAGACATGAAGTCTGCTAAACTCATCTACCTAAAAAGTATCTTCCATATCCTTCTGGTTTTGACAAACTGGCTACAAGTATAAATCTGCAGTACTGTAGGGATCGCACCAAGTGAACTGCTCATTATTTACTACCTGTACTGCTCTGAGACCCTCTGACACTTTCTGCTTTCTAAGTTACAGGCTTAGAGCCAGTCCTGCAAACCTGCTAAAGAAAAGATTTCTGGACTAAGTCATTTCATATGGCAGTATTCCTCACTGAAATAATAAAATACAGCTCCCAAATTTCCTCTGGGGACGAACTCCATCCTTGTTTGTGATCATGAGAAAAGTGCACATCTGTAAGGGTTTAATACTACATACACTCCATTTACATGAAGGCTTTTTAACAAAGGTGCTTTTAAATGCTTCATCTACTGGACTGTAACATTTTCCTTTTACCAGGTCACTATCATCTACTTACTTATACATCTGGTTGAATAACTACAAAAGATACAGTTCTACCCTGTATGAAGTATTATAGCAATGAAAAGGGACAATAGTAACTTCTAAACCATTAATTTGACGTACTTAGGGTCAGAAAGGCCAAAAAACGAGTGTATTTACATTCCTGCACCAGCCATGACAAATAGAAACGTATTTTACCACATTTCTTACCAAAGAAACTGGAAACCTGCTTTGTTACAGATACGCAGTTATAGGTTCTTGTTTAATAAAAACAGAGCATTCAACATGCCCGTGATCTACCAAAACAACAAAATACAGCAAGTTTTCCAGAAAACACAAAATTAAGGTAGGCAATTTCTCTGTCAAAACAAAGCGTGCTAAGAAATATCTCCCTCTCGATGGATAGGAAGCTGGTAACTTACAGAAAAAAATAGCACCCAAACGTGTTCATTTACACCGCAATCAGAACAGGCTAAATTACAGTGTAGCAGCAGACCAAGCAAGGTGCAGCACTTTCTTCAATATAATGCTTCAGAAAAGCAAGCATTCATCTCCCATACACAACATTAAGTTGGTTCGAAATTCATTCCTTATGAGAAGTTTCTTTAAAGTTTAGGAGTTATGCTTTAGAACTGCAAACAGAACTTCATTTTATATATATATATATATATATATACACACACACACACACACTACACACATTCCCCCTCACTTCTTTCAGTGAGAGGCTTATGCCAGTCTTACAAACAAAAGGTAACTGTCCAGAAGGATATCGCTGGTGGTGCTTTATTAAGTGTGCTCAACATTCATGCTACAGAATAGAGCTTAAAACAAAACAAACAGAAACAGGACAGAAAAACAAACACCACCATCACATTGCAAAACATGTACAAATGGGCAACACACTTTCATTAGAACCATCAGTAAAAATCTAACATACTTATTTTTAGACATATATGTAAATGCAGATTATTAAGGTGGTTAATTGCTAAGATATTAAAAGCAAATTCGAAATGCTGTCTTGATCATGTTTGTGCAAATAACACTTTTATTTACACACCCTTTCTTAACATGCAGCTGCCAGAACAGCAATGTAACTAATGCTGAACAGCAATATAACTAATGTCAGTTTCCATGGCACAGCACTCGTCTGCACTCAGTTTTCTGAAACAGGTAAAATAACTTACTGGTTTAAATGGGCCACAATCAGTTTAATCCAGACTAAAAGAATAGAGGTATGGAATGCTTTGGGTTGGAAGGGACTTTAAAGACCACCTAGTTCCAACCAGCCTACCATGAGCAGGAATACCTTCCACTGCTCCTGATCTGAGCCCCATTCAACCTCTCCTTGAACACTTCCAGGGATGAGGCATCCACAATTTCTCTGGGAAACCTGTTCCAGAGCTTCACCACTCTCACAGTAAAAAATTTCTCCCTAATATCTAATTAGGAAACACATCCTCTTTCAGTTTAAAGCCATTACTCCCTGTCCCATCACATGTCATATAGTGATAAAGGAATAGTTCTTGGGACAGGTAACCACAGTAAATGCTACAACTGAACTGGGGGCTGTGGGGAAGAGTGGAGCAGAGAGGCAGGAAAATGTAACACTAAAACATTTCTGACAGTGCAGAGTAAAAGCACGTAACCATCTCAGGTCCCCCAAAGACATTTGCTACCTGAACTTTAATTTTCTTTCTGTAGAAACAAATCCAAGAAAAGAAAAGTTAAATGCAAACAAATGATGCTGAAGGCCTGAAGACAAAAGTGAAAAAGTTTTATATAAGAATAAAACTTGAAAAAAACAAAATTTAAGAACTGGGAGTAAAAGCAAGCCAATTAAGATTTGTATTTGAAGCAAACAAATACAAATCTTATAGTAGCTAACCTCTTAATCCTGAACAACAAAGGACAGAGATAATAGTTAAGTTGTATCTTAGATTATCTTAATGCACAATAAAGAAATAAAGACAGAAAAAAACATATCAGAGATAGAAGGATTTTCCTCATTTGATGGGAATTTAGAGGACAGGATACTGGGAAGAAAGAGAAGTCAGTCTTTAACTGCCAGATGGGCCTTACGCTACCTGTTCATGTTTCCCTAGCACTACTTGACAATGAAATAACTTTCTACTTCTGTTGATTCTTCTATAGGCTGCAAACAGACTACAAACTGGAGAACTGTTGATGCTCAGCTTCTTAATGATAACTGGGATGCCTGCTGGGATGCTTCATCCATCTAAACAAGTTTAGAGATGCATTTACTGTGCATTAATTTTCATCCCGCTAATTTCATCCAAGGCATTCACCAATTTACTTTAGTCTGCATGTCTATGCATATTGAACACAGATAAACTCAGAGGGAGCTCCTGGCCAACCAACATCTTTATAAATCCCCTAAAATATATTTAACACTGTATGCGATTTTCATCTGTATGAAATAAGTCTGTTGAGGTGGGAAGTAGAAGCCAAATTCATAGTTTGTAATGACAGTTCAGATTCTGTCTGTAATTGTCTCTCTGCAGTATTTTGCATGGAAGTGTCATGAGAAAAACCTCAGAACCATAGTGAGGCAGGGAGTATTTTACAGATCTGTTTATCCCCAGCTAGCAAGACTAAGGTACAGTTCCTATGAACATTTATAGATCTGTTTCACTAACACATGGCACATCAAGCCAATGGAATCTCCAAATAAAAATCAGACAAATTTCACAATCAAGTAAACACCCTTGCTTCAACACAGGTACATACGACTGCTGTTACATATTGCATATCACACCCTACACAGCACAGTACAGACACAATAAATGCCCAAGGGCTAACCACGCTGCACAGCAACACATAATCATTTTGTTGCTTCAACTCCTAAACAAGCCCAACAGGTTCTGTGCAGCTGGTAAATTCTCCATTGCAGCAGAAGTGTGTGTGTGTGCATAAGGACGTGCATAACTTGCTTTTAGAGTAAATTCTAGCAAACTAAGCATGTGGTAAACTACTGACACCATTCTTCTGGTCTTCCCATCCTACTTCTTCAGTTGCCTGGTCTACTTTAATACTTCCACATAAAAAAAAAAACTAAAAAAAATCACATTTCTAATTCTCCACTCGGCACCTTACTCTAGTTTGAAATTTCAGTAGTTTTGCTTAGGCCCTGACAGGAAAGCACTATCCCAATATCTTTTTTAAAATATATGCAGCGCATACAGAAGGATGAAAGGAAACAGCCACTCACCACAACTAGTCGAGTTTAAAAAAAGGAAAGGTATCTGAACTGGCAAAACTCAGCACAAGCCGGGTCAACCACAGCCCTCTGTTAAAAGAAGGGTTCTCTACAGTACTGCTGTTCTAGCTGACAGGCTTTTTGGTTTTTTACAGGAAAGAGAAACACTTTGAAAAAATGATTCACAGCCATAATAACAACACTTTTACAGATGGATAAGTAGCAATATTTGGAACTTACAATACTGTCAGGACTTGAACCTAAGGTGCTAAGGGGTCAACAATACATTTGTTATCTTTATAATCTCAAGACTGATGTGTATGTTGTAACCAGACTACCCACAATAAATTCTAGAGTTTAAAAATAACCTTCCTATTTATGAAATATACCAATGGCAGCTGAATATATCTTGTTGCAATCAATAAAAACCCTCAAATAGATAATGATTAAGCAAGTATTTCAATGCAAAGAACAATCACTACAAACTAAGCTTTAGGGACAAGTTATCAGGTGATGCTGCTATTTTAGTGAAGGAAGATGAATCATTTTCAACAGTCACATGAAAAGTTAAAGGATCTCGTACCATCTACAGAAAAACCTTAATCTTGCTCTTTTGCTTTGTTGCAAAAAGGAAATTACACTGTGCTGGAACTTCAGAGCAGGTCACAACAGTAGAGTAACAGTATAACAGTATTTTATGTCTGAATATCCTATCTTTAGATAAACTAATGGCAACGCATTTGTCTTGTATGTACTTTCCCCCTGCCATTGCTACAATCTTCAAATTATTTTGTATTTAAAAAAAGAAACAACCATTATCTATGTTGCCCATCTCTCAATGCCCATCTCTCTAATGTTAAGCATCCAAACACACAGTTTAAAGAGACTTGGTTTCCTTGCACAGTAAGCACCTACAACCTTTTCACAACTTACATGGCCAAGAAAGCTATGTTAGAAGAAATCTCGCTGGACAGACCACTGTTCCACTCAAGTGTTATTCTCTGTGAAATCCATCTTGCTGTTTGAAATTCCCAAACTCACAACACCCATTAGTCAAACATAGCAAAGTACCACTTAAACATTCAGGAAACCAGTGATGTTTACTTTGAGGTTCACCTTCAAATGAATAAAGAATCCATATACCATTTATTCTGATTATCTTTGTTATGAAACATTTTCAGGTTTAGCCCACTGGGCATGTTGAAATGATAAATCATGTTTGGCTATACAAAAACAATCTCACTGAGATTCAAATGCCCACAGGGAAAATAGCATCTACCTAAAGCAGCACAATTTTTGTACGTTCCTCTAGGCTTTAATCCTTGGCTGGTTCGGCTTTAATATCTGTAAATTCCACATCTTTGACAAGCAAATACACACACCCCCTTTATTTCCCACTCCTTTATTTATTCTTCTCAAACCTTCCACTCAGCCAGCCTGTCTTGAATATGAAAGGCTCAGGGCACTTAAAATACTAAAAGATCTTCTTCATTAAAAAAAAAGTGGCAGGGTGACAGGGGATATATAATGCTGTTTTGTTATTGTTCTTAAATCTCCCTTTGGTATTTGCATTTCAAAATAAGAAGTATATATGATACTTCAAAATTAAAACAGCATTTCCATTGTTTTTATTCCTTCTCTATTTACTAGATGATATCTAACTAGACTTACCAGCAAAACATTGTCATTCCATTAAATGCTACAGAGGAATGACCGGCATCTCTCCATCTCAAATTTCAGATACTTAGACTCTGTGGAACCAGTTTCAATCTGCATCAGGATGCAAATGAAATCAAGTAGAGTTTACCACCTAAAGATCTTTCAGATGAGATTTTTTAAAAGTTTCCTCTACTGACTGGACAACAATCTCATAGCATTTCTAATGAAATCAACAGATGTGGCCAAATCATCGGTCATAATTTTGTGTGCATTATTTGACTGCTGTCTCACCTTAAGAGATCTGACTGCACTACTGTAACTGGACAGTATGTGTGCAAGCTGACCCATGTATGTGCAGCTAGGATCAAATGGGTGGAGAAAATCCACTTTTACTGATTAGCTTCAACAAGCTGTAGAATTTATAATCTAGTGAAGACAAGCATCTATGCAACAGCATCTTTCATTAGTAGAAAAGTTGCTCCTTTAATGACACTTACTGAGATACCCATGCCAGGCCTGATAAAACCAGCATGAGAGAAAAGAGCATGAGCTATTTGACACAGCCACTAGTTCTACTGTTGTAGCTCAGTGCAAAACTTCTTACAGGGAAAAAAGAGGACTCCCTTTCCATTAATAAAAAAATCATTGGGATAATTAGCTCCCCACCAAAATAACCTCAGTAGTGATACAAACCACCTTACAAAGTGGAAGTGTACTGCAGGACCTAAGCTAAAACATTTTGTGGAACGGCACAGGATTCATTCCAGAATGTTCAGATCAAGCAAAAGCAAAGAATGGGAAGGTATGTTAATAGTACGGGCTATCAGACAGAACCAGGGCTGGGAAAAAGCACAAGGACACGGCAAAAAACAATCCCTCCAACAAAACACACCAAAACCCACACCATCACCACACCTTTTGTGCCATGAAAAGGGAAACACTAAGTAATTCCTGCTTCTCCACATGAACTCTCATAACATTTTTGCAAAAGAGGCTCTCTTTCATCCACTCAACCTTAAAATTATACCTCTTATATACGGGTCTAAAGTTTAAAATTTTGCTCATCTTAATTCTGATTATGTCCTCCCCATTCCCCCAAATCCACTGCTGTGTCCTACATTAAATAAACAAGCTTTGCACTCAATTTGCATGGTGTTAGGCAAAGCTATGAAAGCTAAATTAAGCTGGGCATTGGTTTCAAAACAGAATGCTCTAAAAGCTATCAAACTTATATGAAAAGTAACACATGGATATTGTTCTTAGCCAGCCAGAAAAGGAAGGCTCTGTCTTGTTCACATGAGTAAAAAAACATGTTTTGCCAATACAATCTCAAAATTCCATGTCATGTTATTAAAAAACTCCCATGTCTTTTGAGGTATTCTTGCCCATGGAATTTTATACTGCAGCATATTCATGAAAGAAGCTAATAGCTCTCCAAGATTAGACAAAAATAGACAAATTGCTGGGGAAACAGCTCATTCCTTAAATTGATTTACATTTTCTTTTTTATTTCTAATTTATTCCATAACAGATCCAACAGAGAGAACAGAACTTTATATATGCCACGCATGAGAGAGATTGACCACTTTATCCAAACAATTTGAAATTTCCCTGTACTTTGGAAAATCCTCCATTTTTAGTGTTTTTGTTGAATCTTCATAATCATTCAGAATTTTGTCCAGACTTTGGGTTACATTAAAGTGATTTCTGGTCAAGGCATAAGACAAGAACAATGTAACAATTCCTCAGTCTTGCTTTTTCAAAACCTAGAATGAAATCAGTTCACTCTATGAACTTTTATTTAAAGATTATTACCAGAAAAATACTGTCCTGCATGTCTAAAAACAAGAAAATCAAGTAATCAAGATAATGATATGTAATTTACAATGCAGTATTTCATCAACCTCCTCAGTTCTAAAACAGCAGCAATTTCTTTCTTGCTTTTCCTATTTTCATGTGTGATACAATTAATTTTATTTACAAAGCTGTGGCAAAGTTGTGGGCTTTTTTGTTTTGCTTTTAATGCTTAGCATAGAGAACTGTAATAAAGACATTACAAAAGCCAAGCAGTCAAAACGAATTTTGTATTAGTATCTTTGTGAAATAATTAATTGCTTAACCATTCTTATTTATCCCAGAAATGAAAGCCTTCAGCGAAGCTCCTTTTTAAGTCCCAACATTGTGTTTGCAAGCCTCTTATCTCAGTGCTTTCTTCTAGAAAGCTTGTAAGACAGACTAAACCATACTCAGAGAAACTGTAGGTCCTTCAAGTACCTGAGGTCAAACCAGTGCCAGACTGCAAGATCAAAAGAAACTGTGAGTAGAAATCTTATAGACTGAAAAGTTTTGTGGTAATATGCCTAATTAACTCACAGTATTACTGTTACCCATCCCAGTAGTAACCAAGAGTAGAATAGACTGGTGAGCATCTGGAACAAACTTCCAGATGGAGGCTTTTTTTTTAAGTTCCCACTGTGATGGAATAGACAATACTACAAAATATTTACTCCTTTATCAGGGCTGAACCTGCTCATATGACTATTATCTTTACTTCTTGATTTCAAATCATACTTGAGTCGATACAATCCAGGCATACTTTATCCTCTTCTTCAGTGCTGTGTTCAAAGGTCTCTGATCTAAGGGGATGCATTTCTGCGCAGTTTTCTGAGAAAGGCTGGCACACCCATAACCAGCTTTTATTCAAAAGAGAAGATATAAGGCAAGGCATAGTAGAAATTTCTTGCACCATGAAAAACTGTGAGGATTCCCAGTCTTCATCCTGTCTTAAGCCTTACCCCATTCAATTCTTGGACACTCACATATGACCATATACTCAACACCCACACTATCAGCTGTATTTCAAATTGCAAGAGATACTGGAAAAGCCCAAGGCAAGTAAGATTAGTTACTTCCCTCCCAGTCGTCCGACAACCTACAAGACCGAAATTCTTTAACAGTAACAGCAAAACATGACTTGCATTACTAAACAGAGAATATACCAGTCTAAAATATTCTATGGTAAACAACAGTCATTTCCATATGCAAGATATGTAAAGATGCAGGTTACACATATCTTGGAGCTTTTCAAATACAATTTTTTTTTAATTTGGAACCACATCCAGAAATTCCACCTCAGTGTCAACTGTTGGGAGCCACTACCATAAGAATAGCTTCAATGTGAATGACAAATCCCAACTTAAGCAGTTTCAATGTGAATGACAAATCCCAACTTAAGCAGTTAGGAGTAATAAGAACAGTTAAAATAAATGCATATGTTACATCACAATAGTTTAATGGAATATCCACTGTGGCCTAGCATTTGTGAAAAATACAATAGGGTATGAAAACTAAAAAAGTACCAAGTATTCTTGGTAATTATCATCTATTTCATTGCTGCTCTTCAAAACCTCAAGAAGAATCAGTTTTACTGGAAACTGTCCTAACTACAACAAAAAAAACCCTCTCAAAAGCTCCCACCACCTTAATCAATTGACAAGGAGCATAAAAAGATTATACTATTTAAGGTGCATAAGCATATTTTTAATATACTGAACACTTGGTCCTCCCCACTTGTTCCTTAGGTTCTGTTTGCTTGCTTAAAGGCTATAAATACTTGCAGTTTCATTGTTTCAAGGAGAAAAATCTACCTGGTATATTTCAACAGAACATTCTGCTATACCATGGAACCACGTAAGACTAGAACTCATTGGGCTTTTCACTGTCACTATCAAAGCTAAGAAGAATAATATTAGAGAGTAAATACAGAACTATGAAAGCCAGATTACACTACATTTGAGAAGAAATCCTACACAACCCCTATCTAGTTTGTTAATTCAAAATGCAACTAGATAACCACACTAAAGAAACCCACAAAACATATTTTTGTAATGCTGCTACAAAAATAAACAGCAGGTAGCTAAAATTCATAAATAAGGCAAAGCACTAAATTAAGTCTCTTTCCATCTACCTACTACCAATTCCACTGGCCATAGGGCAGCTGCATTGGTGATTCCCAAGGATGGGAACAAAATAAGAAACACAAAGGACGCAAAATTTAAAAGCTAGTAGGAATATATATATTGTGGTAGGAATTTTTAAAAATAGCTGTATTATTGATCAGGCAAATTATCATGGAAAAGCACAGTCTCCTTCACTTGAAGAAAAACAAGATAAAAGATTGATTGGTTGCCAAATAGAGATCACAAGTACAGCATGTATCCATTAACATTTTTGTGCACTGAACTGTATCAAAAGCTCCAAAAATTTTCTGCTTATTTATAAAATATAAAAGGGCACATGTCCATTCAGAGACAACAAAAGTTTAATAGTAACATAGCTTAGATGAATTCTAAAATACCCAACTTGTAGAAGCAAAGTTCAAATCTTGGTAATGTCAATATAAAGTTTTATTTTTCCAAAACAGATAGGCCATGTCCCTATACCATTTTCCGTATTTGCCCAGCAGCTTTTTGGAAGGAAAATTTTTTGGACAAGACTTCAGAAACTAAAGTCTTATTTGTTTTATGTTAATATTAATGTTTTCATTACTTTTCTTCAAGAAATGATGGTTGGCCTGATGCCTCTGACTTAAATTGCCATTCTCTTTCTAAAGATTCTAGTTTCCTTCCAAAGAGGACCTGCACAACAACCACAGACTATAATAATCAAAACCAACTAGAATAACAAAGAATATTCATCAGTAATACAATCACAGTAGACTTTTAGCATGCTTCAACATCCACATTGCAGATACAATGTGAAAAATGTACATGAAAATTCTCTTGTGCTTTATCACAAAAGCAACATTCTGATAAACTGAGACATAGAATATATTCAGATTGGAAAGGGGAATTCAGATGCCAAGGCAAAAGGAAAAAAAAAAAAAAGATTTTTGAAATAAGAACTAAAATTAGCTGGTTCATTCAGCAAAGCAGACAAGTGCAGGAGGCAGATAGCAACAGCAACAAAGGCAGCTCTTCCCATAAATGAGAAGTCACATGGAAAGAGTGGGACTGATTCACAGTGAAGGAGATAATACATGAAGATGCCTCAGGCAGATTTCTAAAAGTCACAATTCTCAACTACATCCTAAAAAGAATGTGAAGTTAGTGAAGATGTTTGAGGATAAAGAAAGTGACTGGGAGAGCAGAGGGCAGAATGGAGGAAAAGAGAGGATGGGAGAGATGGAATCACTCTTCCAGAAAGTAGGAGTGACAGCCAAAACCTTCCCCAACAAAATAAAAAACAAAGTATAAACAGTATTCTACATCTGTCTACAGGCTAAGAAGGAGAGGAATTAAGCAATATACTGTGGCAGGTTGTTGATTCAAATCTTAAAATTTAAATCGAGGGACTAGATCAAAGGAAGACTAATTAAAACCAAAATCAAGTACAGGATATGCAATTCCTCTCCTTAATTACTCCAACTGTAAACCCCAGGGCTTCACTAAGTACTTCACATTAGCTCATTTCTTCCACAGCTGAGCTGTTCCAAAGGCAGCAGTAAAGGGACAGTTGCCTGGAATTAAAATGAAATGCCTGTGAGTTCCAGTATAGTCTTTCTAAGTGGATGTGGGCTTTCTCCAACTGGCAAAGCAAAAAGGCATCTCCTGCTGGGGAGACTCAGTCAAAGAGGAAAAAGCTGGCTTCTCAGAAGGAAAAAAACCATGACTAGCTGCTAAAAGGATTTAATTACTCTCTAACCTGAATGGAGCATCCTGAATTAGGGACAGATGCAGCTACATCATCACAGGACTTGTCCTAATCATGAGATGAAGAGACCATGCTACAATAATTTACACCCCCAAATAAAATTCCTTATACTTTTCTACTAATTTTTGTTTCTGACCAGTACACATCCATAAAACCTATCAAAGAGCAGTACTGAGAGATAAAATACATTGGCAAATACTCAAAGCAAAACAAACCAAGGTGTAGGCTCCCTGTAAAGTCACACTGTTCAAACTCAGTGCCAGGTAACACCTACACCTACGCAGTATTTTTTTGTCCAAATGTAGTAACAAATCACGTAAGCGTTGATAAAGCATACATAAATATCTATACCAAGTGCACTCAGATCCTTGAGCTAAAGTAATCCCACAGAGGTGGGAATAACCTGGACTGTTTTCCCCAGCATGTTTTTAATATGCATTACAGGAGCTTTTGTTGTCTTCTAGAATACATAACAATTTTGACTGGGCAGGACCAGCCCAATTGGCAAGTCCTCTGGTGCTGACTAACCAGGTGGCCTTGGCTAAATGTGTATTTCAATGTTTGAAGGTCCCACCACTCATTGTTCTTAGTGTAGTGTTTAGCAGTCCGTTACATCATTCCATCTTTCCGAGGCTGGTGCACAGTAGGAAAGGTGATATACCCACTCAATGCCATGTTCTTTGGCCCAAGTGTATGAGGTGTTTCAGAAATTAGTTCCATTGTCTGATTCAAGTCCTTCTGGAGTACCATGTCGCCATAAGACTTGCTTTTCAAGGCCCAGGATAGTGTTCCGTGCAGTGGCGTGGGACACAGGATATGTTTCCAGCCATCCTGTTGTTGCTTCCACTATTGTGAGTTCACAGCACTTGCCATCATGGGTTTGGGGGACTGTGATAAAATCAATTTGCAAGGCCTTCCCATACTTATATTTCAGCCATTGCCATCCGTACCAGAGAGGCTTTACCCACTTGGCCTGTATTCCCAAGCAACCCGACTCCAAGAAGCCCCAGGCCCAGAGCACCAGGGGGCTGCTACTGACATCACACTGTCCTTGGCCTGCAGGCTCTACCACAACAATTTGGGTCCCCTGAGAGCATTGCCAGGGAGGGGGGCTTCTGTGCACCACGTGGCCCATGTCCCATCATGGGGCAGGGATTCAGCACAGGGTTACGGAGATAGGACATGGTGCAGCTTCTGGAAGCCTTGGAGGCACCGCTGGGATTCTCCATGTATTTTACAAATGTTGGTTAAACAAAATGACAGATAGAGCTCTGTCCTCTAGTAAATAAACATCCATTTTGGCTTTCAAACAGTTTTATGAACCCTAAAACCTGGAATTGGTAGAGTGATAAAAAAACATAGGAAGACAACATAAATGAAGCTCATTTCTAGGTCAAGTCTGATAGCATCCTCATTAAAGTAAGTATTATAAGAGCATCAGCAGAAATCCCAAAGAGTGAATCATGGACTAAGTCTGACTAAACCTTAACTCAGCAACAAACCTTAGTGCTGAATCACAGTGACAGGATATTATTGGAGAAGTCCATATTGCTGCTCCAATTCTGAGGGCTGTCAGCCCATTACCTAATGCTTGTACTGAAAATGTTGAGAATAAACAAATGACTAAACAGTTCTGTCTCAGGGTACATCACCAAACATAGCATGAAGTAACCACTTTGGAATACCTGAAATCAAATGTTTACATTTTGAGTAGCAAAACTACCAGCATACTCTTAGCCTTGGTTATCAAAGTGAGCCACAGTAAGGAATGTGGTACTCAAACTGATAGTGAGACAATATCGTTATACATCCACTTTGTTAGCAGATTTTTATCTTTCACCTGCTATCAGAGGTCACATCACTACCGTTCTGATGGAGTAAGCAAGACTAGAAGAAAATAAAAAAAGAACTTCTATTAGAGAATATGCTGTAAACAACAGATTATGAAACCAAACATTGGCAATATGTTTGAAGGGAACCTGGCACTATATATTTATGATTCAGACTGATCATGTCCTGCCCGGTTGTCTTTGCAAAACATCAACAAAGTCGACTTGGAGAGGGCCTGCTTGTACTGAAAAAATTTGTGCATGTTTTCCTTTTTTCTTAGGACTATATAACTGAAAGCAAATCTTTGAAGCTGCTCTTTCAATAAAATGTACCTATTGCTCCAAACAGCTAACTCTGTAAGGAAGCTTGGCTTTCTTTCCTACATCATAAAATTAGTGACTCAAGTGCCATCTACTGTGTCTGCACTCAAGTGAAAAGGAACACAGTGCCAAAAATATCATACAGAAATAACTCATCAATTTTATGCCAAATTTGATATCATATCTTCAAGTATTGTCCTCCATGCAGATTAACATACACACTATGCTCAGAAGACTAGACAGTCACCTTTGAGGTATGGAATTCAAGTTAACGTAATGATCTAAAGCAGATCTTCATATTTTCAATTACATTAAAAACAGAATTAAAAAAAAACACAAGAAGAATTAGCCTTGTTTTCATCTCATCTTGATTATGCTCTTAGAACTTCCTATTTTCTTTCACAAGATCAAGGAAATCAGATATGGGGGGACAGGCAAAAAAAAACCTTACAGCAAACACCAGAGAAACAGGATTTGCCAAGAGTGTCCAGATAACTGTCATGAAAACAACACTGCATTTTGCTACATAGAGGCTTGAAACAGAAAACATGTGCTATCTCAAAAATCCCTGGATTGTCAAATCTTTTAAGTGTACTGTTTTATTAGGGGAGAATTCCCACACTTCTCTTGAAGGAAAGCTTCTTATAGAAGAAAACACAAGTGAAATATTACAGGAAAAAATACATCTTGGAATTATTTGCACAACACACAGCTTTATCTATCTCATACAATATATGCTATTTCATGATGTGCAACACCTTGCATCAAAATTGCTTTGCTTCAGCAGTCAAAATACTAAAGACAGGTGTCCTTGCAATACTACATTAAAGTTTACTGGTGAATTCCTCTCAGCTTTCTGTTATATCCTTTTCCATCACATTCTATTAAAAGAGGGCTCATGGAAATACCCCTTTTTCTCCCCAGACTCCTCAGCATTCAGAGAAAGTTAAGATTTGGGGCTAGAATTACCACCACATGTATTATCAACTGAAGATCATGGGAGCAGTTTTGCTGGGATGTTAGGGGTAAGATGGCAGGTTGCGAGGAGGAGAAAATCTCATTCTTATACTTGCTTATTCTGCTGTAAATGCAGACGTGGGAAGCAAACAAAGTAAGGTTAGGGCTACAGAGTTATAACCACCCTCTGCAAACACAGCTCCCTTCATTTGTAGCAGATGGAAGAAACAAGTATAGAAAGACTTTCCTCTAATGTGAGTGTTGCTCTTTCCAGAAGAGCTCCCTCTCCAGCTTCACTGGCACATAGAGAGGAATGATACACAATCCTTTAAAAACAAAATAGCCACTCTATCACTATCACCACAGTGAACCACAAACACCCAAAGACGTTAGGTGTCCAATGGAATCTAACCCCAGGATGGATGAGAGGCTGCATACAAGTGCCATCTGTGTTCCAGCATTCCTTTGAATATCGACTTTTAAGTTCAAACGTATACATGGTTATCAAGTAACAGGGAAAATTCATCCAGACTAATAAAATATAAAAGGTTGCCTCCTACTTATTGGTTCCAAAATAAACATGACAATCAGCATGTGTGATTAAACTTTGCTTCCAAACTAAACACTGTGTCATGCACACAATTCAGGGTTTAAAATACCACAAATATTCTGAAGGGGTCACAAGGTACATAAAGGCAAACATAAGACCAATTTACAGCAGGAAATTTGGCAGAGAGGTACAAAGGGAGTGGTTGGAGGGAGGGGGTTGAAGGCTTGCTACTCTGGAGGAAAAGTAGTGCAATATGGTGCACACCTGGTTCTCCTTCAGCCCTGATTACCACTGTAACTGGAAGCACACAGCTAGGAGGAGGACTCTGCACAGATCTCAAAACCAAATTATTCTGATGTACTCCAATGTCTGTTTGTCAAAGCACCATGCTATGAATACTCAAGTGTTCAGTCTCAGCTGACAACAGCCCTTTCCCCTATCAGCTGTGTTTCGGATTTCATGCTCATTGCCAGAGGGTTCACAGCTGGGAATTACATATAGGTCATGTGAAAAACTCTTTCTTTATAATACTTCTGTTCTCAACTCTTATTCTGCAATAGAGGGCAATATTTGAGAACATTTTCCAGCTGCCTCATCTTCAGCTGGATTCACCTTACAAAGATAAACCTTGATACAACTACAAGAGAATGGACAAGGCTATGCCAGTTTCCCTTTGCCCACTCCCCAAACTGCAGAGCACTTGCCTAAAGCACTGTGCATTTTTCCATTTTCAGGCTCCTGCATAGTTACAATAAGGTGACCTGAGCCGGACAGAAAAATTGCTGCAATTCAAGGTGTGATTTCACTCTGGCAGTATACATCCTCCCTGGTCTGTAAAACTTCAGTATTTCAGGGTGAATCTTTCCACGATTCAGCCAACATGGCTCAATTTTGATTTCCAAGCCATTGCCTTTCTCTTCTAGTTCTGAACTTCTGAGCATCACAGTCAGTTGGCAACCACAAAGGCTGGAAAGAACAGAGAATGATAGGGTTCACTCTACACTCAGGGAGAAAAGGATACACTCACTCCAGTATCTGAACTTCCCATTTCTGCCAAGCAACAGGCTGAAAGCCAACATAACTTTGTAAGGAGAAGTTCCTCTCTCTTTTGGATGATGAAAAGGCACCACCTTGTGGATGTTGCTCTGTGAGAAAGCCTTGACCAACTAGCAGAAAAGATTCCAGTATACCCAATCCTCAATTCTGTCAATGGGAGCATCAAAGATTTGTATAATGAAAAAATCATCACTGAAAAACAAATAAATACCAGAGCATGTTTGAGCTCTCTGCCTAACTCAAGTAGATAATTAAGGCTTTGTTGTATTTAATCTTGAAGTGAATACTTAAGTCCTTGAGCTAAATCAACTATGTAAAATCTTAACAAGGGAAGGAATTTAACTTACAACATACAAAAATAAGCTTCTCCACTACCCCACCTATATATATATATATATCATTCTCCAACAAGCACTGATTAGATACTTATTGCAAGAATCTAAATTAACATGATTATTTGTCTGTAGAAATAGTACCAGTTTTCCATAAGCAATAGCCAAAGAGCAGTCACAGCCAAAAGCAAATTTCATCAGGCACTGTGCAAAATACACACTCAATACCTTTGTCTGAAATAAACTATCCAAAACCACTACAGGACAGTATGTTGGATACTATAGTAGGAATATTATTGAGTCATTGAGCAAACAAGATTTGCCACAAAGAGAATTCTTCATCCACAGGCCTTTTCATTAAAGCTTCTTTTTCCTTACATGTCAAACTTCAGCCAGGGGAGATACTAGACAACACAGCTAAGAATATAATCCAAACAACTTGTAGCTCAGTGTCTAGCTACTAGAATATGTTTTCCTATCAAAAGGTCATAAACATCTTCTGAAAAGCAATCAATGGAACACAAAATTAATGACAATGGGCCGATGCAATACAAAATGAGTAACAGAATACAATTCAGAAAATCTATATATTTGGTATTCAGAAAATATGGAAAACAAAAAATGCCTGTGATTCCTCTTTTAAAATGTAATTGTCTCCTTTCTTTATCATCTCTACATTCTACCAACATTGCCAGAATATTTATGCAATTTACACAAAATGAGCAACCAAAAAACTCACAAGAACATAAAATCTGCTTGCAGTTCTTGAAAATGCTTCTATGATTAGTATTTTAGTGTAAATGCTAGTATTTCAATGACTACAAATATGAATTAAAAATGGATTGCAACGACTTCTAGCACAGGGAATTAATTCTATCTTTAAGTTTTGATGACCCAAAAGCTAGTACCTATAGTTTCAATACAATTAGAGATCCCTGGTGAAATTATTTCTTGCTAATCAAAAATGGTACCTGCCATACCTGTATTTCATTATATCAACAGAGAAAACACACCTGAGAAGAATTAGTACATTTAAGTTTAGTCTTAACCCATAGAGCTGAAAAACACATCTGTTGTCTAATTAGTGCTCTAACTGAAGTGAGAGGAACAAATAAACCACAGCACAACATTCAGCAGCAGCACTCAAAGTCCCATGCTCTGTTCCTGCAAGATGCTTGTGCATCAGCAACCACAAATGGAAGGAACTGACTACAACAGGACAGGTTTAGCCTTCAAGATCTCAAAAGACTGGAGAAATACTTGTAAAATTAAAAAGAGGGCAAGGAAGAGAAGAATTTAAGGAAGGACAAGCTGCTACAAGAATAAATACGTTTTAAAATAAAGACTACTTAACAACACAGCTGCTCCTTACAGAAGGGTGTAGGAACTATAGCAGAACACAAGTGAACAAGGCAAAACACAAGGATATTGCTTTCCGACATACCGATGAAAAAGTTAATCAGGAAAAAAAGTTGAATACCACGTAAGATGAAGTGTATATTTATGCATATACAAAAGTCCACAGCATTATAAAAAATTATGAGTGATATTTTCCCTTCAACCACATATATAAAATATTAGTGAGTCCAAGTCTGATGAGTACAGCCTGAATTTTTCAGCCACACATACTTTCATCCTGGCCAGGACAACATGCTTGTGCTAATTCAGAAAAAAAAAAAAAAATCAATGAAATTCAACCATGTCTAAATAGGCGCTGTAAATTGACAGCTGTTGTAAAGCATGTGGGTAACATCTCTTCAGCCTTGAACAGATAAAATGAAGAATGTGCAAGAAGGGAGTGGAAAAAAGAAGACTAGCAAGAAAAATCACACAAAGGGGTGTAACTTTAATTTATGCTGCCACTTGCTTCACCATTTCCAAGAAAAACTCACTCTTGATATTGAAATTAGATTTAATGTTGAGATATGCATAACAAGATGGTAGATTTAAAGGTGTCTTTAAACTGGAAATTAGAGGGGATAAGAGAAAGAATAAACAATAAAAGACATTCACCTGAAAAACAGAGATATCTCTGAGGTACATACTGAAGCAAAGGAAGAAGAAAACCTTTAGGAGTAAGACATATGTTCTCAGTTGCTTCATACAATAGATGAAGCTCCATGGTGATGACAGCAAAAACTCAATAGAGGTCACAGTGTCAGTTTTCACTTCCAATTGCTTTAAAATTTGGTGCAGGAAGGGGGAGGAGTGTCAGCTTTCTGCTTCCATTTCAGTATCATAAAAACTATAAGCTTCTCACTCTACCAAATGACTTACAAGTATTTGTATTTAACCATAAAATTCTGTTGTCTTTATTTTTCTGATAGAACTCCCACATGCCTACAACTAGGAGAGTGGATCCCAAAAGAAATTCATTAATGCCAAACGATTAATCACACCAGCACTGTGTATCTTACTAGATCACTTACATATAAAGGGATACAAATGACCACAAGCATTTGGTGTCTTACAGTGTATTACAAACCTGCAATTTAAACATAAATGAAATTTTCAGATTGAATGACACAGCAAAACTAGGAAAGTTTAATGTATCTGCTCATCAGTAACAACACAGAGTCTAAACTAGATGAAGGAATGTTTAAAGGCAGAAATACTCTCCTTTACCAACTAACAGGCTTTCCCAAGCTCCTCTTCAGATTTCTAGTGAAAAGCTCTTCCTTCTTCTGACTGCATCAATTGAGCTAATAAAATTTAAACTCACACCACTTCCTATCAGTCTTTCTTTGCTTTACCCTTACCTCACCAGTTACAACTCTGAATTAGGAAGTAGATTTACTGAAGTTGAGAAAAAGCTGAAGTAATAGAAATATTCTGAGGTTGCAGGCTGTGTAAGTACATGAATTATTGAAAAAACTCTTGCATTGATAAAACAGATTTTAAGACTATAATTCAATCTATAGTTTCTGACAGAAGCACGTGTCAGTAATTGAGTTTGTGTGGTTTTTTTAAATTTCAGGAATACAACCTATATGACTTTTATCATTGATACCACAGCATCATGAACCAGGCATCTTTGTCTAGTACCAAAGAAATTTCATTTTCCTTGAGTTTCTCTTCACATTTAGCAAAATTAATGGACCTAATTTCAATTATGTTTTGCCTCAAAAAAAATGCAAATTACTTATATCATTCCTTAAACAACACAATCTTAAGTGTCAGTTATTCAGCTGCTAGAAAGAAGGCAATTTGCTATACCAAGAGGGTCAATGTAGTCTATCCTTCGGATGAACTGGGGTAAAGCAACTGATCATTCTTAATTACCAGCATTTCTTTGGACGCTCAGTATTTGAGGAACATCACAGTTACAAAAAGCCAAACTTACATAAATAATGAAGTTAGACGTAATAGAATCAATTGCAGTGTTTGCATGACATGAATAGGCATTGGGCCTGATTACAAATTCTTAGGTTTTCTGCTCCAAACTCCAGAGGGCTCTACAAGTGTACCAGGGTTAGGTTCACATTTTTAAGCAGCATCTACCACTCAGGCTGCCTTGTTGATTCCAAACAAGTTGGAGAAATTTACAGAGTTCCAGTAGTTTACTGCACTCCAGTAACAGCAAATTAAGTTGTGTAATTGGTATTGCTACACAAGCTCTCATTTCCTGGCTATTCACAGATCTCCTCTGTTTAGTATCTCCTTACATTTACAGGGCTCTATGAAAAAAAGCAATGGCTAAGTCATGGTACCAACAATGTATGACATATTCACCAGTATGCAAACCTTCCCTCTACCATCCAAACACTCAACTGCAGTGAGCAAGAAGAAAGAGTATAGGCTTCTACACAAATTGCTTGTCCTTGAGATGAGAAACACGTAACTATTATTCCTAGTCAATTATTCCTTCAGAAGGAAGCCAACTGCAAACCAGCAGTGTTTTAGTGCAAATAGAGTTCAAAGTAAAAATGGGCATTAAAATAACCAAAGAGAAGAGATTCTTAAAAACTAACCCCACTGACAAACACTCCAACAACAGAAAAAAACAAACAAACAAGACATGAAAGCCATTGAAATACAAGCCTAGTAACAGACCAGTCTACTACCACTTAATGTCCGGTAATAACTGGCTCTTGGCATGAAAATAACAAATTTAAGGCTTTGGAAAGTAATGGAAACATAATTTGTTGGGTTGTATTTCAGCAGCCACCATATTAGACTGATGAGAGGTCTGACATATTAGAGATCTAGCCAGAGGTGAATGACTGGACTGAATGTAGGTGGGACAATCAGATGTGCACAATGCAATTTTTTCCCTACCACTGTTTTTTAAAAGATGACAAATATTTTATTATATCCTATCATAAAAAATTACATTATTCTAGGAGACAAAAAAAGTTTTTTAAATATACACAAGCATTACTTTATAATTTAAGGAATTTCATATTACCTGGCACCAAAAATTTAAAAAGTGGGTATCTATCATGATTTACAAATTATGGTCTTTAGAATGTTACAGCACTGGAATTTTTAAAAAGCACATGCACACACGGAGGACCACACAAATACTTCTGGAAACTTTGTATCTCCAAGCAACTCATATGAAACTATTCTGCTTTAACAAGAATCTGAACTGCTATTCTCCAGTAATTGTTCAGTATTATGCACAAAGCACTTTGGCAATCTACATACATACTACTTTCTACACCAATATCTTTACTGCAAACAGTATTCATCTTCATCCACGTTTTAATAGATAGTATCAAACAAAAAGCCCCACACATACTACCCATAGTCCTCCTGATTTCAAATCAGACCTCTCTATAGCGTCTACCTTCAGATCAAATTAGCAACTATAATTTGCACAAAATGTTCCTAAAAATAGAACGACAAGATACAGGACTACAACAACGACGTACAGAACTTCTAAAGAGATTAAACAAACCACTATTACTTGAAACAACTACTGCAACCAATGTCGTTAAACAAAAGAACAGGAAAAGTACCATATGCCAAGTAAGTTAAATCAAGATAACAGACTTTCACCTAAACCTGAACTTACAGTCTTGGACAATATAGTAAGTTCTCTGTAAAATTTCCTCTTACTAGCAAACAAAAACCAGGAGCTGCAGATAACTACATTATACAGACTCTTAAAGCAGCAGCTGCAAAAACCTGGGTAATCATTTAGCCATAGCATACTGACAGATGGATATGAAACTATTAATAATGAAGGAACATAAGCATATTATGAACTGTACCAGCTATTTTATGGATTGTTATACATTTCATTTTGAATTTTAGCACAGGAAGAAATACTGTGGTTTGAAAATCTACTATTCAGCATAATTTCTGACCTCAGCTATAATTCATTATGCATGGATATATTAAACTCAAAATACAGCATATTATGATGCATTTTAAAACCAGAATGTGCAGATTAAAACCAGGACACTGACCTAATAGTGAATAAAAGCCCCAAGCAGCGTAAGGATAGGCTGTATACAACCAGGCATTTCTTCACCTTTAGTCAAAGTACAAAGCATCATAATAATGGTATGTTATGCAGTCCTTCCTAGAACTGTTAAAAGTTTAAAGAATGTTTCAAGCACCTAAGATACTTTTCCTTTGCTTATTCTGAGTAATAACCTGGCTAGCATTTCTACTCATACTACCCTTTTTACTGAAGATGCAGCTTTACATTCAAAATCTGTGCAGCTGCCAAAACCCACACACCTCTTTTCTGCCTGTATTACTGCCTTTTCAGCCGCACAACTGCCCACTACACTTTTTTCCCTGGTTTGCTTTTTCAACTGGTTTACATCCTGGTTCAGGCTCATGACCAAGCACAAACCAGTTGCAAACTTGATAGTGAAATGAATCACAAGGCAGGCAGGAAAGAAAAAAGCATGCATTATGCCCTTGTTGATGTTCAATCTCTGCCATTGGTTGACCACCTCTTGATTTTGGACTACTCACACTTTCTGTAAGCAGGCTTGATTAACCCATGTGTCACTTGTGATTGCACAGATAATTTATTCTGCTTGCAGCTTGTATCTGGTGTCTTCTTTCCTAAGGACAACTTCAGTGGACTTCCACTGCAGATCAGTGGACTTCCACATTGCTAGTGGTGGCTCTTCTGTCACTCCCTTAAGCCAGCTGAGAAAGGAGACACAGCAGTAAGTGTTGCTGCCAACCCCAAACAGTATCTGCACAGTAACTATCTCCTTTACTATTGTCAATCTGCTCCTTGAAAATATGACAAGCAGGAGCAGGCTTCACAAAGCCTTTCAGCAGCCTCTCTTTGCTTCCAGCAGCTCCATTTTAGGGACACTGCAGAAGCAGAATAGAACATATCTGCCCTAATACGCAGTACTCTAGTTCTGGGCGTATGTTCTGTACCCAAGGCCTCCTCAGAAACTTTGTACTCACTGCCCAGGTATGACTGTTTCCATTACAATGCCACAAAGAGCCGTGACATGGAGCTCTTCCATGCAACCAGAGGAAGTTATACAAGCCCAACACAAGCCAACCTTAGATTATGCAAAAAATTTAAGTTAAACAGAGAAAGACACATCATCCTACATCAAATGACCAATTATCCAGTCATAGCTTGCTACTAGTGTTCATAAGCTTCACAGGAAAATAACTTCAGCTTGGTATTTCAAAGACTGCCATCATCTGAAGCCAGTTTGGTTAAACTAATGTTCTTGAGAAGTAAAGTACCCAGAGCATGAGCATGTGCCTACAGTCTTAAGCAAGCCCCCTTTTTCCCCTAGGGGAGATCTTTAAAAAGTTACAAAGAGCATCTTTTTATTTCAAGGACTAAGGGTTTCAGTTGCATGAAAAAAAACAGTGTTTATTTCATGTATTAGAACTGATCTTGCTAAGCAGCACATAATGAAAAATGTAATTCCATGGACTGCCAAGAATCCAGTCAAGACCTCAGATACTGTTGAAGAGAAAAGCACTCTTTGCCTAGGTCAAAAGTAAGAGATATAATAAACACAAAAGTATGGAAAATACTGGAATCTAAATACAAATAAAGTTACTTTTATGATGGGGCAAGCAATGCAGCTTATCCAAATTGGAGTATCAAAAATGTTAGGACAATTGAGTAGGAACGAGATACCATCTTACTAAAATTTTGATGTAGTCTCACCAAGAAAAACCAGCAGCTCACTGATTCCTGTCTAATCAAGACTTTGCAGATGACTACTCAGTCCCATTCAATAAAAACCTCTAATTTTGTTTACCTACTATATTACAGCAGAAATACTATATTCTCAAATGAGATATAGTTATGTATTTTAGAGAGAGGCAACATGACAGTTTTTATGAGGTTACCGAGATTATGTAGACTCTCAGGGGAATCCATATTTGGAATGCTCTCCCTCAGTTTTATACTGAATTTTTGCCAAATGAATTGAAATGGTTGCTGTTAAAATGATGAGTTTTCTTCTTTAAATAGAAAACTGGGGTTAACAAATCAACATATATAGTTGAAACTTCAAAGAACAATGATATAAAACATATATGTTCTCAATAAAGAAGATGGAGTCTCCTTGTAGAAAAGTCTGAATGAAGTTTCTCAGGAGACCTTACGTTATAGCTCATAGATTCCAATTCCAAGCAAAACAGAATAGGGAAACCAGAGCAAAACAAAGAACTCTTCTAAAAGCACAGGAGACTCAACAGTAGAAGAAAAAGTTCCAACTGAAAAGCTTGTCCTGTAAACCTAGATACTCCTATTTTCAAGGCAGCACAGAATCAACCATCTAGTGCAATACTTTAGTCTGGTTTTCTGTTGTTATATGTGGAAAGAGAAGAAATTTTGCAGACTACAAAAGGCAGGTTCTGTGTTAACAGCAACAACCAGACTGCATCATGAAGCTTCCAGACCACACTTGATCAAAAAGCAGCCCCAACAGCACACCTGGTTCCACACAACTGCAACATTCTCACAAAGCAGTCCTGCAGACACAAAGAAAGTGGTACCATCATCTCTACTACCACCAGTTTCCAAAAAAGTAAAATTTTACTTTTGATCTCTGGGCACATTTGTATTATGAGATATATGCACTGCCCAACCTTAATTTTGTTTTATCTCCATCCCTTTAAGCCTCAGGGGGGCTGGTACAATATTATTTAGGAGTAACAATTGCAGAGCAGGTCCTCATTATTCCCAGAAGTCCTGGGGCTGACTAACCAGAAATCAAACAAACACTAGAGAATCTGGAAATCAAATCACTAATTTTTTCCATACAGGAGCTCCAGATTCAAAAGGTAGCTCAAGACCCAAGAAGATTTTTCTAACAACTTGCAGTGTGGTCAACTATTCTTTGCATTGCTATCCTGTCTGAAGACTAGAGTCACTTTCAGCTACGCATTACGCAAATGCCAAAATATTCCTAGAGAACTTGCAGTTTAAATAAAATCAGAGGACAAGGAAAAAGCACAAGAAAAAATCCAAAAAGAATTAAATACTCAAAACATAAGTACTTCTCTGCAGAGTCACAAATAGATTACTGGCCTAAAGGTTTAGGCAGTTTTTCACACAGTCAAAACAGTACATCATTTCAAACCCTAAACTCCCAATACAAGGCATAAAAGCCCATCAGTAAAATTACTGTTGTTTTCTACAGCACATACAGAATAACAAAGTGATAGGGCAGGGGAAAAAACCCCCACAAACAAAAACAACTCAAAAAAACCAAAAAACCCACCGAATACTGTATTTTTATTTTGGCAGTAGAACATCATATATAGGTATGTTACTAAAACTAGAAAAATATAACCTAGATTACTCTATGCAAAGTTTATTGTAAAATGACACATAGCAGTTATCAGTTTGTAAAGGTCTCCCATTAAATAAAATGGTATCATCTGCACGAAGTCTGGTTCTATCCAATAGTTACACAAAAAATCTGTAATAGAAAGAATGATCCTTTTTCTTGCAAAAACAGGTAAGCAGGGAGGAGACTGCAACTATGAGATCAGAATTCAAAAACATCTTGACAAGTCAGGAAAAATAACATTAGAAGGAGCAACTAGCTAAACAACAAAGTCAGCAGATGCAGATCCAAGATTTTAATAATTGGTAAGTAAACAGCATCAGGCTGTTGCAAAGAAAGCAAACAGTATGTTATGATGCATAAACAAGAGGATGTCCTGCAAGGCATGAGAAGAAATCCTTCTCCATACCTAAACTTTGGTAGAGATTCATCTGGAATATTGTCCACTTTTGGACACCTCACTTTCAAGATTATGTAAATCAGCTGAAGAGTACCCAGAGAAGTGTGACAACAATGAGGGTTACAAGATGCAAGAGAAACTGTTTAAATATTTTGGAAGAAGTCTTTCAGAAATTCAAGTTAAGGAAGATATCAGAGAAAGCGCCTGCCCTCCTTTACAGCAAATATTGTACATAATCATATAGCAGATCAAAAATAAATCTGGTAATAAAGTATCATTCCTCTCAAATCCCTCTCCTATATGTTAATCCTGGTGCATTCCTTCTACATAATTTCATTTGTGCAATTGTGCAGAATGATAGCTTTTGGCAAAGCCGTTTGCACCGTAAAATGGAAAAAGCAATGAAGGGAATACTTTAAAAGAAAAAGCAAACTGAATTCAAGTATCACGTAACTTTAAACTACCTCCTTTGCTATACTTCACCACTACATGAAAACAGGAAACATTACTATTTCTCATTCCTTTTCCTAAGCAGTATTAAACATTTTATGGCACAAATGGTCCAAAAGGAACAGCATCAGGCTGTAAACTGTAGAAACATATATTCTCCAGACACATATAAAAAAAGAACACAAATGGCAGCAGTACTGAAGATAGTTATAATTACATTTTAACCAGCGATTTTAAACTAAAACAAAGTTGTGCCTTCCAAGGATAATTTTTAACAACCACACGGGAAGACAAAACCATCTAACTTTGTCACTCTAACAACACTTAACAGTTGAATTAACTCCCTTTTATCAAAACTATTTGTTGCTCGGCACTGTGGAATGGAGGGATAATTGAAATATAAACTATCTGACAAAAATAACTGAGTTTATGAAGTTTTAGCAAGGGCAAAGAAAGAACGCTGTTCTATAAGTCCCCTTTAACCATCTTGGTTTCCCAAGTAAACAACACCATAAATTTACATTCATTCCAGATCACACTTTACAAACAGCACTGTTCACATAAATGTGAAATTCTGACACTTGCTTTTTAAGTGGGTATTTGTAAAAAACCAAAGGGTAGCACTATTAGATTTAATTTAAAAAAACAAATCTATAGACTCAGCTCTGGGCATGGAAGTACTGCTAAGTCTGATATGGTAGGAAATCTTACATCATAGAATGGTTTGGGTTGGAAGGGACCTTAAAGATCATCTAATTTCAACTCCTCTAGCATGGGCAGGGAACCTTATACTAGATGAGGATGCTCATCCAACCTGGCCTTCAATACTTCCAGGGATGGGGCATCACAACTTCTCTGGGCAACCTGTTCAGCACCTCATCAAACTCGTTTCTCAAACTGTTTGTTACTTAAACTGATGAAGCACACTGAATAAGGTTAAGTGTTCCTCTTTATACCAAAAAGAATATGTTTGAAACCAAAAATTCTGATATAGCTAGCACAAACACCATTTTCTAATGTTGTTAATGTCACCATTTATGAGGACGTGAATACCAACATGAATTTTGGTGCAGGGGAAGTGAAACATCTTGAAGAGAACAAGAATTGGCTTTTATTAGAAGAAAGTCAGTTTCAGAAGTAATCTTCCTGATTTAGGAAACAAATTACTGTTTTCCATGACTCAAAACCAAGTTAGGGCTACTCAAAGATTCTTTGTTTCATACAGAAGAATAAAGTCATCAAATTCTGTAATATCTACATTATTATAAATATTTATGCTTCTGTGGATAATGTTCACAGTATGATTAGTATAAGACACTAGGATCTTTTCATCCTATTGAGTTGATTGGAGGACTACTCAGTTCATCCTAGCAGCTGGTGAAGTATATTAATAAAATTTTGCAGGTTCCAATGCAGTATTCTGTGTTCTCTAATTAGTCACATTGTTTTAACTTTCATGCTGCTGCCTAGAGAAATATACAAACTTCATGAAAAAAAGCATGAAAGCTACTCCTATGGAAGGGAGAAGGAGAGGAACCAACACAAGCAGCAGCCCCAGACTAAAAGGAGAACTACATTATTGCGTAAACCTTGAGCAAGCAGATGGCCAGCAGTTCAGTGTGATTATGTAGAAATATAAAGATGCTTCTATTAGCAGTTGGAAAGGGTATTCAAGTTCACATACATACACAAACCCAAAATATGCTTAAAATCTGAGTGACAAGACACTGTACATAAATATCAGCAGCTTAACAGAAAAGGACCCATACTTTCCCCTAATTCTCACCACTAGAAACAGTTTGAACCACATCTGGCATAAATATGGCTAGTTAAATTCTGGTAACTCAGTTCCAAAATGTTTTCTTCTGATAAGGTTAACTCCTCATTAAAGAAACGTATGTTTCAAAGCAGTATAACTTATAAGACTTTCTCTTAGAAAAATTCAAAATGGAACCAGTTCTCTAAGTTTTGCAAGTAAAGTTTTTCTTATTCTAGATTCAAACAACTTGCAAAGATAATTCAATTACTGTTTCTGTAACACTGGTATTAAACATACTTTTTAACAGCAGAGTATAAAAACCAAGTTTGCATTTCAGCAGCGTACAGTCCAGATACAGACAAAGTCATCTGCAAGTCTAATGTATCCCCATAATTTTGAAAAAGTTAGCATACAGTGTTGCTACTTAATGGAAAAACAAAGCAACTATCCATTTATACCAAACTCTTTACATATTTATTTCCAATTCAAAGGGAACTGGCACCTAGACAACTTTTCTTCAGAAATCTTTCATTTTGGAATTTGTTTAGCGCTCCATAAACTACTATTTTCAAATATCAGAATAGCAATAGCAAAGGTACAGAGGTGACAAGCGACCATCTCTGTGGAAACAGAATAAAAAGCAGCAAGAATGAGGCCAAATGGGAAAAACTTGCTTATAAACAAAAAGAAAACTAACAGTTTGAATATTCCCTCTGTGCCAGCAGAAGCACTTCAGTCTCGAGACACTTTACTGCAGGAAGCTGAAACAATACAATTAAACAGACATCAGAAGAGGCACTGCAGGTGTCAAGTAATTTCTGCATATAAACTGATTTTGAAAAGAGAAAAAAACCCCACAACTTACTCAACCTAAACCCAAATATACATTTAGCTAAACATTTGGCTTTACAAAGTAAATAAAAATGTTGGGTCTAAGTTTACAGAGCAGAATGCATAAGTGATTGTGAAGCACTGAAACTAAAAAAATGAGATCAGAGTATGAAAAGAAAATTGACTGTGACACATTTGTTGTCATATTACAAATATCAAGTGAATTTTTAGTTTTTAAATGGAGCATGTGGATTCTAAAGGTGGAAAAATATTACCTGTGGAACTTGTGGACTTCTTGACTACTGTTAACTTATTTAGCATAGAAAATAAAAGCATTGGAGAACAATTACATAAGGTTTGTCTTTCATTTGCACTAAAAGTTACATGAGAGATTAAAGTCTCTCATCCTAAGTTATTTCATATTTTCAGAAAGAACCAGTAATTAAAAAAAAAGAACTGAACATACTATTACCATACATCTGCTGGTAATAATAACCAACATATTGATCATAAATAAAAAAGGTTCACTTCAGTGACCTAAGGACACAAACCAGACAAAAGCATAAACGACAGCAAGTGTTGTAATTTGATTAGCCTTAGGGTTTTACAAAGCCTATTTCATCTTCAGTCTCAGTTTGACATTTAAAAGAATGCTTAAAGCAGTTCTGTTTTGCAACTGCCATTTTTGGAGTACTTTTGCATGGAGATATCTAGCCAGCTTCACACATTTTCTCAAGTATTAACAATTAGAAAAGTAGAGTCTATAAATAACAAATTTTATAAGGTAAATATTTAAATCCCGACAATTTTAGTCACACTGAGTTTTAGTTTTAGCTCTTTACTGAAAAGGAGACATCATCTCTCTCAACTAGCATGTACACTGAATTATTTTCACCAAATACTACCTACTAATAACATATAGTTTCCTGTGAGTATGGAAGAAGAGAAGAAAATCCAAAGTGTAATTTGCTTTTTTCATTTTCAGAAGGCTAAGGAAGCCAGGAAACTAGACAGGAAACATATAGGATTGATTACTGTTGCTTAAATATGTAATCTGGTAGACAGCATCAGCACACATTGCAAGAGAAAACATTCAGAACCAAATGCTCTCAACTACAACATGCTCTATTAACAGAAAAAGGTAATGTAAATCTTACATATAGATTTGCACATTCATTAGATTTCAAAAAGAAAGGGGATTTTGTTTGATTGATAATCAAGCTGTCCTTCTCAGTTTCTAGCAATTGCTTTTGATCTGACTGGCTAATTCCAACTAAACCTGGGAGAAAAAAAAAAAGGTATATTTTGGTTACAGCTCTGTGCAGGAAATGCAGGAACTGCTATGCAATGCTCCATGGAGGCAAAAGCTTCAGTGACTACTCAGTCATCAGTATCACTGCCAGGTCACCTGTCAACAGACCATAAGTGATCTCAACCTTGTGCTGCCTCTTGCTCTGGCATCATTTAAAAAGCCTAGGATGAAACTGGGCTTACTGATAAGTTACATGGAAGAAAAGATCAAAAAAGGAGATCAGGCATCAAATTTTCCAAATACATCATAACACATAGAGTTACTTGGGCTTGAAACAACTCCCTTTGAGTTTGGTAAAACTATGAATTCTAGCCACTTCTGCACATCAAACTCAATAACCTGACACCATGAATGCGTAATTTTGAACAGCTAGAGAGTTTATAATGCCAATAAAAGGAACTGCATTAAAATCCTTTTTACTCTGGCATAACATAGTAGCACAGGGTTTCCCCAAATTTAACCCTATTTGAACCCATTTCTGTTTTAGGAAATGGGGGTGGGGAATGCCCACTTAAAAATACTCAGTGATAAGCAGCTATTTATGTTTAGTAAGGCATTCCAATGATTAATTAGCCCAGTAAGAACACACCCCTTTTTTGAAGTCTGAACTTGCCTAATTCAGCTTCCAACCACAGAACTGTGGTACACCTGCGTCAGCCAAAGAGAGCTTTTATCAAATACCTCTTCACCAAGTAGGTGCATATTGACTAATGAAGAAGCCCTTAACATTTCCTTAGCTAAGCTAAATAAAGCAAGCACCTTATGTCTTCATTACTAAGGTTGCTCTCTCCCATTCATTTTCAAGGCTGTTCTCTGGAAGCTGATTTTTCACCATCCCCTCTGGACTGTCAACAGCAGATGTACTGCTCCAGTAACAGTTATAGCTGATACCTCCTCATTTCCAATTCTCTTGTTCAACTCCTTCAAGTTTTTCATCAGACCTTTAGCTACAGTTAAAAGGATTGACTTCAAGTCCTGATCAGCCACAAACTCCGAATCTTTTTCAGCCTCAGATTGAGTCCTCCTAATTGTTGCCAAACTTAGTATTTAGTTGCACTGATTCTGCCATGAAGTACTACATACTTATTCATGTGTCCAATTGATTAGTGATCTAAATCATTTCACAACCTTACTAATGTCCTCAGTCCCGAATTTAAATTTATTATTTTCTAGGAAAATAAAAACATCTGAAGTAACTCCAAAAGTTATTTACAATGAGAACCTCAGACACTCTGTAAGGGAAGTTAGTGCAATGTATGTAACAGCAGACTGATCTGTAGTATGGCAAACACTTCCAGATGCGTAACACACTCTGACACCAGATTTTGCATGTTAGCTAGACACAGTCTTGCCTAGGAACTCATGTTTGCAAGAACCCAATCTCTAGCCTAAGTTCTCCTAGAATTCTTAACTAATAGTACTTTCTAGAGTTTATTTTGTAACATAAAATTGAACAAATCTTTAAAATACTCCAGAACCAACCAACAAGCTAAAGATGGTGATAAATGAAAACAGAGTTGCATTTTCATTTAATAAATTGACACATCTTATCAATATGTGCTTTAAATACAAGTTTTCAATCTCTGTATTTACATGTAATTACATGGATCTTTTTTAACATTCACAGTGAAAAACACTATCAACAGACCAGCACATGAGGTACTGCAAATGTCTCAAAGCAAACATGTCAGTTTTAACATAATGGAAACCTCTAAATGTTAGAGCTTTATATTCATCTTATGTAGGAAGAATTAGGATCACAGACTTAGGCTAATTCATATTGTCCAATTCTAAGACTTCTGTGCATATCAACACTCTTGCTCTGACTAAGCAGGACAGCAGTTTGAACTCTCAGAGGCTCAAATCCAGCTCACCTTCACCATTTCAGTGGAGGGAGGGGCAGGGGCTATCTAAAGGAGAAGAAAATAGAGAAAAATGTATCTTCTCATAAAAGTTCTCTCCTTTCTCCAAGGGCTGCATAATATTTTCTCAAAATGTTAGAGTACATACTCACACACAATTCTTTCCTGGCTTTTTGAAGCACTATAAACAATACTGGGTGCACTGACTAGGTTGCTATCTTTTGTACAGGAACTTTAAAGGCACTTAGACACAGTTTAATCTTCTCCATCAGAAGCCTTTAGAAGTCACATGGCAGAAGGAAATCCATTCCTTTTAAGTTGCATCAGCCAGTTCTACACTTCCTGTTTCTGGTGTGATAGTTTCTGTGACCTCAGGATCATCAGAATGAAAAAGGCCCCACCAGTCTTACTCACATTCTTACCACAGCTTCTCTCTTACACTGGAGTGATGAGTAGGTTACCCATACCAGGAAATACTTTAAAGAGTTGAGTTTCAATGTCATCTTTTGATATGACCCTTCGTGGATCATATAATGAACACACACACACACAAACACATATACATAATTTACATCTTCTAAAGCACTTCTCGATCAGGTCTACCCAGTCCCTGCACTGAGTGTCTAAGCACTCCTTTGTATTTTACGGGCAAGTCCGCAGACAAGGATTTGCTGAGTTGTTACCTTCCCTTCTGCAGGAATTAGCATACATTATCAGCTACAAAAGGAATTTACACTGTTCCAGAGCATAAGGCCTTTTGAGATTCTGTTAACTTAAGTAAAAGGAACAGAGGCAGAAGAAGATCTTCACCTACCCAGCGTATATATTAGAGTGACAATGCAGTACAAAGGAACCATCAAGGTAAACAATATTCAATGGCAAGAAAACATAGGCTTTATCAAAAAAACCAGAAAAGAAAACAAGGCACTGAAACACTGGAGAATCTTGTAATTCCTTATTTGAAGTTTCAAATTTAAAAAAATTAAAACGATTTCTAAAACTTTTTTTTTTTTTTAATCACAGAAGAAACCCCACCAAGCAGAAAAATTACTGTTCTTCCACCTCCCAACTATTTTCCAACTGGTACCTGCTTGAAGATTCTTCCTAGAATAATTTTCTGGTTTTTGCCTTCCTGGTATTTTCCTTCTTCTCTGATTTTATGACTTAATCCTGTAAGGCAAAAGCTTAGAAAAGGAGGAAGAACTTACTGGTATTGAGAACTCCTCTGCCAAATACTTCAACACAGATGCTCCTCTAGTTAAAAAGTTACTTCTCTCTGCCAGATTGCCCTGGAGTTTTGTGTCAAACTCCTTTCTGACAACTGAAGCAACAGAGTCAATTATTATGAGTTTAACTTTCTTGGAAATAATTTCTTCTTCCAAAGACATAATCCTAAAAAAAAAAAAAGTCACTGATAGCATTATTTACACAATAGAATAATTTTACAACCTTAGAATTTTTAAAATAAAATTTCCTTTAATAAGCTGAAAGTCAGTCCCTCTTTTTCCCTCCTCACCTCCATTAACATCTGCATGTATTGAAGTGATTTGGAAAGGAATCTGAGGCTCACTGGACCCCATAACCCAAGGCAGGACCTCTCCAAAAGAGAGGTTCAGAAGACCTCTAGTTAGCAACACTATGCTGTACAGGCCCTAAGTGGCAGATGGCAAGCAAAGTGGACATTGATACTGTTAGCTCACAGTAGATATATCCCATTGCCAACTCCAGAACACTTGGTGTCTCTGTATGCACAAGGTCAAATCCATTTTTGCATACCTCCAAACCTAATTTGTTAATAATGATGGATGCCATCCAAAGAGACATGGACAAACTTGAGATGTGGGCCCACAAGAACGTAATGAAATTCAATAAGTCCATGTGCAAGGAGTTGCACCTGGATCAGGGTGGTCCCAGACATGAGTATAGACTGGGAGAAGTCATCACTGAGAGCAGCTCTACAGAGAAGGGCTTGGAGGTCTGGTGGATAAAAAGCTCAACATGAGCCAGCAATGTGCACTTGCAGCACAGAAAGCCAATCGTATCCCAGGCTGCAGCAAAAGGCATGGCCAGAAGTTCAAGGAAGGGGATTCTCCCCTTTCTATTCTGCTCCATGAGACCCCACCTGGAGTGCTGCATTCAGCTCTGGAGTCCTCAGCACAAGAAAGACATGGACCTGAGGAGGTCCTCCAGGGGAGGCCTACCAAGATGATCTGGTATGAAGACAGGTTGAGAGAGCTGGAGCTCTTCAGCCCGGAGAGCAGAAGGCTCCAGGGAGACCTCACTGCAGCCTTCCAGTACTTCAAGGGGACTTATTTACAAGAGGCAGAGTGACTTTTTACATAGGCAGATGGCGTTAGGAAAAGGGGAAATGGTTTTATACTTAAAGAACACAGAAGCAGAAGTTAGGAAGAAATTCTTTACTCAGAGGGTAGTGAGGCATTGGTGTAGGTGCCCAGAAAAGCTGTGGATGCACCATCCCTGGAAATGTTCAAGGCCAAGCTGGATGGGGTCCTGAACAACCTGATCTAGTGGATGGTATCCCTGTCAGTGGTGGAAGGTTTGGAACTAGAGGATCTTTAAGGTCCCTTCCAACCCAAGACATTCCATGTTTCAAGAGTATGCTACTAGCTGTTCTCTGATAAAGCTGCACTAGAAGAAAAAACTATTCTTATAATAATCTCACTAACATAAAACACACAATATGATGTTAAAATATAACAATTAATTTTCATTGCAAAATATGTTCACAAATTAACATAAGGTAACAACATGATGATACAACACTGCCAATAACAGCATTCAGGTTAATGACTGTTAAACAATTCCTCCCTCCCACCGCTGGAGGGGTTCCCATCTTCCTGGAAGTAAACTCTGCTTTGGAGGAACAAACTCCTATTTAGTTGAAAATGTAACTCGTATTATGGTCTCACCACAATCCAAGAGAATACCTGTCTCATGAACACTCCTCTTTAAAGGCTTACAGGGATCAGATCACATAGAAATTGTCTATGAGAAATTAAAACCCATCAAGTGGATTAGTCACATGCTATGAAATGAACAGAGCAATGACAACCTTTCCGTAGCAGTGTTACTTTGTTGGAGACTATTTTGGTATCCACATGAAAAGATCTCAAATAAATTAATTACTCTTCATAAAACTTTGATAGAAACCAAATATTTTTGTAGACAATCCAGTCAAAATGGTCTTTTTTTTTTTTTTTAACTCTGGACTAGAATACCTCTTCAGAACACTGCAACAGGTCAGCTCTCGGTACAGGTGAATGCTACGGGTCATGCAGAACAGTTTTTCATCCGAGTCAAAGTAAGTAGGGAATCTGTTTCCTGCTATCTCAATTAACCTATTAAAAAAACAAAAACAACCAACCAACAGAAGGCATAACACGGCAAAAAGAATAACACAGGATAATAAGGCATCAAGCATTCACAAAGCAAACACAGCAAACCTCTGAATGATAAGCAGACACCAACTAATACTGGAAATCCTTTTAAAAGGAAAAGCATACTTTATCAGTCAGACTGAGATAGTGGAAGTCAGAACAGTTAGGTTCTCTTCCCAGTGATGTTGAGTCAGCAGTACACTAGGGAAAGACATCATGTGTTTGTACACAAAGAAAGAGCGTATCTCCCCTAAAAGGAAACTGCAAAGTTTAATTACTGAATACATTCTTCAAGTTTTATATCAGAGGTTCCACTCCATGATCAAGCACTTTCCTATACTAATTATTACATCTAAATACTATTATCATTTAAACAAAAGTACTCTCCAACTCAAACCATCTTCCCTTTCACCTTTCATCTTGCAGTGAAATCATAAAGTGGACCTTGTGTCACCACAGAAATTTAACAAACTGAAAAGAAACAAAGATCCGTTAGAACATCCAGCCAACATGGAAGCAAGAGCCCAGTTCACCTGAAAGTACTTCTGCAAGCAGTACACGTATGGAAAATATACCTGACAAGGTGAAAACCTTTTCTATCTGGAGATAATCTCTCCTTAAAAACATGAACAATGTCATTTGGATGGGAGACTTTCACTGAAACAGTTTCTTGTTTACATTACCTATTAGTAAAAAGGGTTTGCAAAATCTTTTTACAATAGACTTTTTAGAACATAGCAAAAAAACAAAGAAGTAAACATCATTGTGTCACAAAGTGACTGAGGCTCCAGCTGCCAAGGCATCTGCAACTGGACATCCATTCAGATACCACAGCTACAAACGGTATGACTTGATGTAACAAAAAGACTAAAGAGTTTATGTGTTTGCTTTACTGATAGAACTGAATGTGGGATTCCATGATTAAATGTTCTCCACTACCTCATTAGCAAATTCATAAGCCTTCAAAACTTTGCATTACAATTGCTAAGCATACCACTGGTTATTATCAGAGTAGACTAAGGAAGCATATCAGATAACTGGTGATAATACCAAAAGAAATCAGAGGAAGTTGGATATTTATTATTCGTTGTCAAAATACTTTCATATTCAGAAATTATGATCTGAAAAACTCTCACACAGATGTAAAAGTAAACAATTTTCAGTTAAATGATATTTTATACATGAAATCATTGAGGAAACTAAATGGTAGGCATTTTAGAAATACTGACTGCCTACCAACTCCTCAGAAGTCACTTGGAAAGAAGTTTCACTCCTCTGACCAAAGGCAATTTCATCTAGGTCCTTAGATGATCCAAGAATTTAACTTTGAAACTTGTAGTTACAATCTGTACAGTGAAATTTTTTTCCACAATGAAGATTTTATTTTTTAGTAACAGAAAACACTTAATTATTCATATTTTAAGCAGATATATCCCACCATGTATACCTTGAGAAGAGCGGCATCTAGTGGATTATACTGGTTATCTCGATGCTTTTGATTTAGCCCCTTTTCACTAAATCACAAAGGTAAAGCCATTTTAGGGACAATAAAATTAAAATCAGTTTTATTCAGTTAAAAAATAGAAATACTAAGCTTGAATGTTAATATACCTACCCTGAGCAAACTAGTCCAATAGCCTGAATCTCATTCATAAGGTACTTTACTTATTACATCTAAACTTGTCCTGCAGAAGTTCCAGAGATAGAATGTTGTCTGGCCACCTGCACAATTAATCATGCAGACCATTTGGGCAACAGTGAGCTGCCATTCAGCAGTCTGCATGAAATGAGATGTCACTGTGCTTTCTAACAGCCACACATATCACAAAGAACATCATTATACAGACTGACCTAAAATGACACATTGCAATTGCACTTTTCACAGAGCTCCATGCAGGTTCAAAGTTAATATTTAAATTCCTTTTGTCATGATGAGACCAAAAACTGCACAGAACGTATTTTCTGCAATTAGGACAGAGGTCCATGGGATAGATAAATCCATCTGTTCTCAGCTTTGGTTCACAGAAATTTGTATCTAGTGTTTTTCACAAGCAGTAAGTATGACTAGTGAAAAAAGCCAAACTAATTCTTTTCGGACTGAATGAGTCTGGTATGTTGCCAGTTAATAGCTGGTTACTACATACCTGATGACAACAATTTGGATTTCCAGACTAGTACAGCCCCTTCCATCTTCCTGTCCTAGTGTCCATGTTCAGACAAAGTGGAATGACAGACACCACCTGCACTTTTACAGCTTTCTCTTACACAAGAGAAAAATATATAAATTATAGAAAACTGTGGCATATCTTACAAGACCAGCCTCAATTCTGATCACTCCTCCCAGTATTTGCTATTAGACTGAACTAAACTGTCATGTCAGAGACTAACTAGACTATGAAAGTTTGCAGAAGCAAAAAGCTCCCTTCCCTGCAGTAAGACCTGCCAGGCAGAGTGATGAGACATGTGTCTCACACCACAAGAAATAAAATTAGCCAGCTTTATGCAGTATCTTTCTAGAAGGAGCACAGCATTACAGCCTGTATGACAGCTATAATTTAGTAACTCTCAGTCCTAAAAAGCAGCAAGGATATGACCACTTTTCTCAGGCTTTCTGTAGAGATTTTTGAGTGTTAAATAAAAATAGTGCCAGCTAAATGGGTCTATCAAGCCCTTTAAATTAAGATGCCATTAAATGAATATTTGTCTTATCTGAAGTGTTTAGAGCAATAACAAAAACTAAGTATCTTCTATCTGCTGTCTATTAATAATACAGGATTACAGAATCATAAGGAAATTCCAATTAGAAAGAGAACTCAGGAGATTTCAAGGCAAATCCTGTACAAACTACTGCCAACTATGAAGTCAGAACAAGTTACTTAAGCCTTTATCTATTTTGGAAGCCTTCAAGGATGGAGGCAGCACCACCTCTCTGGGCAAACTTTTTTCACCACAAAGAGAGTTATGAATTGTAAAGCTTCTCCATGTATCAGCACAGAAATGAAGTTCAATGCCTGTTGTTTCCCTGCACACACCACTGTGCCATCTCTTTCAGGGCCTCCTCATCAGCAAGGGAAGGCTTTTATTAGATCCCCCCAAAGCCTTCTCTCCACTAGACCGAGAAAGTCCTCAGTCTCTCCACAAATGGCAAGTGCTTCAGCTCCCAACCATTACCCTTGGTAGAAGGGGATATGCACCTCCCTCACTCTGCTGGTTCAGCTCCTTAGAGGATGCAACGAAGTATAACATATAGTCAGTCTGCAGAAATTGTCTTTATCATTTGCAACTGAGCAATACTAAATACATAAATATTCTCATCCTTAATAATAATGTTATTTTCCCCATACTTCCTTTCTACATCCTGTTCTATTTTCAGCAGTTTCATTTTCATGTTCATCTGTTTTCCTTTTCTTTAGCATTCATTTTTAAGTGACAAGTCTTAACTCACTCTTCAGGTCCTAAGCTTTTTTACTATTTACATTTCAGGGACCTAAAATAAAGCTTAAGTGGTATCTGTGGGGGTTCAAACTGCCGATAGCAGCAGTGATCTTTTGGCTTTGGTGAAAATCAAACCTTGGGATAAGCTAGCAAACTGTTTGTCCAAGGAAGTGAGATAAGAAGGAGACACAAACAAACACCTTGATTGTTAGTGTTGATTGAGACTGGTCTGCAGGTCTTCAGGTCTGCAAATATTTTACTTACATGGGGACAAAGGGATTGTGAAACTGCTTAAACCCTTGTTTTTGTAAGAGTATATAAACCCTGTATGTCAGAAATAAACAGCTTTGCGTGCATTCCCTGCGAAGTCCGTGCCTTCAGTCACCGCAGTATCTAAGGAGGAAGCAGCATACTTTGCAGAAACATTGCCTGAAGGTTTTTTTTTCTTTTATATATTACACTTCAAACTTTTGTGACATTAACTTGACAAAAAATGGGGTTAGAAAGCTTCTCCCCTTCTCGTCCATAACTTCAAATGAATAAACAATATAAATACATTTACTTTGATACTCCAGATTCAGCCATGGCTATAGCTACTAAATCACCTGAAATATATAAATTATTTAAATGAACCTTTTTCTGCCCATTTTTCTGCACAAACAAGGATGAGACTACTGTACTTCTCCTACTCCCCCAGACCCTTATTAACTTTTGAACTAGTCATTCCAAACAACAGAGACAAGGTAGTACATATCTCAAAAACATCAAATCCTCAAGGTTTAGAAAAGTTGGTAGCTAAGTAAATTAGTCACCTTTAATGAAACACTGCAGGATTATTCCAATAGTCAATTAGTCAGTTAACACGGGAAGAGTGGCAACCAACACATGTGTAACTCTCAAGCAAATAGAGCATAGGGTGTTTCCTGTCCATTCAGCACCCAGAACATACCATAAGTGCACAGCTGAGCAGTGGGAAGCAGGAGATATTCTAAGAACCAGAGATGTTACAGAGGTAAGATAATATAGTACTGCATGGCTAGTAAGGATATAGGAGAAATGCAAGGTTACTGCAGAAGGGAAAGGGAAGCAGAAGTGCAGAAGGACACGGGGCTCCATTCAACAGACACAGGATGGAAACCTGAAGGAAAACTATGTCAGTCTGTTCACTGAAAAACCTCAATTTTCTTTATAGTCAAACAGCTGGGCCTTTACATCCTCAAAACCATTCTGTCAACTCCACAAACTAAACTGCAAATTTATAAATTAAAGATCATGCCATCCACCTTGTCATACCAGAACTGGAATCTGCAACATCATAGAAATTAGGAAGGTGAGCAAAACATTCTATTAAATTAATTTTATCATCTATGGAATAACTGCATATACCAGAGGAATGTTTACTAGTTACCATAGGTATTTAAAAATGCACAATTACTGCTCAGAAAATAATTGAAAGTTCCAAGACAAAAGGCGCTAAGAAGTTGTGTATATTTTAGAATTTTGCATCTTACCTTTCAGCACTGAATGCAGACTCTGTGTCAACGTATATAACAGCCCCATCTAGTCCTCCCATGCTTACAGGCAGTGTAGCCAGAACACTCATCATAATACAAAACTGAGTTTTGCCACAACCTGGTGGGCTAGTTATCTGGAATAAAGAAGATTAGTAACATAACATTCATTTCACCATAATTCTTCCAGTTACCAAAGAGGAGACAGCTACGAAAAGACAGAACACAGCCCGAAAAGAACAACTTGCAGTTACTCTTTGGATCTGTGCCTTGCAGTCAAACTCATCCCCTGAAGAATAAGCAGCTTTTCAGACACAGCATTATGCTTATATTTTATTTCTTTGACATCATTATTACCTTTCAAATTTGAAGTCTCCTACTCTCCCCCTCATCTCACAAGATCTTCCCTAGAGACACCTAGCTCTCTTCCATCTGTCTCCGTGCTACCTTCTAAAGTAGAGCAGAATGAGAAGATTCACAGTTGATACTCACATGTCATCAATGGCCCTTAGAGCTGTAAACAAATTCCAGAACTAATGAGCTCACAAACAAAAATGACTCTTTAGGAATCATCATTACCTTGGTTAAATCAGGTCTCTCTTAGAAATCACAAGGATAATTGCTTTTATCCCATAAAGACTGAACATTCAACATGAACCACACGTATATATAAACAACAGATTTTATCTGTCCCAGAGACTACACACTGCTTTGCAGTATGTGTTTTTTCATTGGTGTTAATGACCTATTACCGTATTTCAACAACACCACCATTCAATGATCCAGACCAGCTCCAACCTGTGCTCACTGAAAGTCCCTGCGATTAAGCAGCATTCAAAGAGAGCACACTCAGCTTGTATGAAAAGGTTCCAGGACAAATTTTGTTGAAGAGATAAACCGCAAGGATCCAAAGAACACATTGTTTGATGAGATCAGCAGTTTCTGATAGCAATATTTTTCTACTAGAGATAGCAGTCTGCTGTTCTTTATCCACTGAAAATCTTCTACATATTGTATCTGAATGCTAGGCTCTGCATTCAGATAATTACAAGTTCATTATCACTACAGTGGGTCTTTAAATACAATACCACCTTGTCACTGCTTCTGGGAAGGGAGGTGATGAAATCTTAAGAGGACCAAAAAAACAGCAAAAACAAAGTGACTTTAGGCAGTAAAAACAGAGTGATGGGTTCATTCTAACACTAATAGGAACTAACTAATAATGCAAAGTGTAAAAGCAAGCCTCTCCAGGGAAGTTAAACTGCAAAACAAAGCATACCTTTTCAAAACACCTAGTACTGCCAAAACAAAGGTCTAAATACAGAGCACAATAGTTTGGTTTCAAGCAGAAACACCCTTTCCCCACAAGATATTACAGTATTGCTGTGATTCTGTTTTAAGCAGCAGAAGCATGACTTGAAGCACAGAAAACTTCCAGGGAAGCACTGAAAGACTGCATTAGCTACAGTCAACAATTGGTTAAAATCCCTTTAATCACTTTTATCCTTAAACAAGGCCTGAAAGCCAAGCCGTATCAATCTACTTGAAGCTTCAACGCAAGAGAAACATGAGATTATTTTTGTTTAGAAGTACACACTGCATTTAGTGAATTATAGATCAGGAATCAGTCATATTTATGCAATTATTTTATGTATTTTATTATTTATGTATTTTAATTACAAAGTATCATACCAACAATAGCTGCTACAATTTAATATGAACCCAAAGCATATATAAGGAATGCAGAGGCAATACACATTCCTTAAACTGTGATAGCCAAAGAATCTCACCTGTTGTTTCTAGATCAAAAGAAGACTTGAAATGAATGAGGGGGGAGGGCATAAATCCAACTGTTAAATAACAGTGAGGACACCACATAAAAGCATTTGTAGTTTCAGCCTTGCCTGGAAGGTGCACTGGAACCAACATCCATTTCAGTGACAGATACAGAAGCTAATTCAGCAGAGATGCTATAAAAATGTCCAAGGATATGAGCACCAAATCAGAGAAAAGGAGGGAACCTTGCAGTACAAGCTAGTCCAAAGAAGCAAGCCAGTGAAGCAAGAAAGCATTTCTGTTCCCAAAGACAACAGTACTTCATCTTTATTAGTATTCCTTTAAAGAGCATGAAAACAGGCTTTTAAATAATCCACAGCGAACAATTTTACAAAACTACCGCATTTTATTGTAGTTACCACTGGCTCAGCAAGTGTTTAGAACAACAGAATCCTAGTTGAAAGTTCTCTAATTAATTTAAATTGAACATCTGCAAAAAGTTTGCTAGTTTGTTTTACTCTAAATTTGCTCTGAAAAAAAAAACCCTCACCCAGATAGAAATGTGAAGACTGCAACAGTTTTTAAAAGTATATTTTATTAGGCAGAGATAAATTATTTTTCAATAAGCTATATTTTATTTTCTCTGGCTCATCTGTAGGGTTTGGATGAAGTCACAAGGACCTAATTCTTCTTCATCTACTGGAAGATTAAACCCTTCAATATTCAAAAAAGTAATTATTTTAATTTTTCCTCATGAAACTTGGCCAAAAGCTCTGACATCTGACCACAGAATTTCAGCTATGATTTAATTTCCAACTTAAAACCTAATAGTGGCTTGGAAAAAAAATGGTCTGAGACTGTAACACAAATCAAATCCCTCTAGAACTCAAAAGGAAAGAAGTTTTGGCTGTGGAAGATACCACCACAAGTCTTAATCCTGTGGCTCAGGTACTCAAATTTCAAGTTTCCAGCCACTCTCACTGCTGGGTAAAGTAACTGAATGACAATGATTTAGCCACGTCAGTCAGTAACTACATGTTGCACCTAGAATACTTTTGAAGACAACTTTTCTGACTTAAAGTATCTGTCGAATATAAAAGTACCAAAAGACAATCTATTTGTCAGCTATGCTCCAGTGAACTGCAAAAGAGCAAATTAAAATTGTTAATTCCTAAAATCACCTGAATCTTCCCCAAAAAAAGACCTGAAAGCATTCAGGTAGTTCTGTGCAGTAGAACACAAAAGCAGCAGCAGCACAGCATCACACTGGCAGCAGGAGACACTTGATAGCTTTCTACTAAAATTTCATCTGACAATCATGATGAACACTTACAGTGCTGCCAACCTTTTAAACTACTTCAGATCTCATGACTCTTGGAAAAATGCTTTTAAAAATCCCCAGAACCAGGCTTTAAAAGAAAAAATCAGTTTCTGCATAGCTAATGGCTCTCTGCCTTTACATTTCATGAGAAATCCCTAATAGGTGCCCTAATTGCTTTCTAGGCTTAATACCTAAAAGACAAACAAAAAGCAATGCACGTCTTTTTTTTTTTTTTTAGACACCGCTAATCTTATGAGTTATTCATCAAATTTCTGGAGACTAACTAGTTCTCTCTATCATATTTCTAACTAAAAATAGTTATTATGTATCAGTCTTGCCAACCAAGCCCAAGGTACGGGTGGAAGGGCGCAGTTCCTGCACTACATGTCTTGTACAGATGTCAACATCTCCGTCCCTTAGTGAGATCCCCCATTGAACAGAACTGCACCAGGCAGGTCTTCTCATTTTTTATCCAAATTATGTTAGAATACAAAAAGATTAGCATTCAAAAGCTTTTTTTCAGAAGAACACTTAGAGTGCAGTATGACCTTTCCTGGTGCTGTGCTTTTCATTTACATTCAGATAAAAGTTCAGCCTATCTTTGAATATATTAATGCCCCCCAACTAACTTTAAATACAATGATACATTGGGAGTATGACCATTCTTAAAATAGAGTTTTGCAACAGTTACACAGATTTTTTTGTAACTAAAGACATCAATATTGTAAGGAAACACTGGGGAGAAAATATTAAAATTGAGTATTGTGATAATCAACCAGGCCAAGAAGTAGTGTTAAATACCTAGCTCTGGAAAATTAAGCATTTACATCAGCTTTCTGTAGAGCATTATTTTATATCATCTCAGTAAAATATATGACATCCATAATTTAATTTAACTGCTTGGAGAGCTTATTTTCAAATAAAATTTAAAACAAAACACAACCAAACCAACACAAAACTTACAAGTCAAAGATTAGCTAAACTCCCAGCATGTTAACCACTGATTTTCCCCAGATCTCCCTCTGAAGCAATGCCAAGAATCAGCAAGTCTGAGTTCTATTAGTGCTCCAGAGTCATTCTATCTGGTCTTCAGGCCACAACACATCAGACAGAGTGCACTGATTCCTGAATGACAGCTCTACTTAGGATTAAGAACAATGACAAATATTTACGATACTATTATCAGAAGACTTGTAAATTTACTGTATGGCTCTTAGGACCCGAAAGGATCACATCTGCTTGGAGTTTTTTTAGCAGAAAAAAAAATATTTCATATTCAATATTCCAAGTATTCGAGCACCACTCCTGAGCCAGTCACAGGCTCAAGGACAAATCGTCCTATCACAGAAAAGACAGATATCTCTTCTACTTCTTTCTCCTGCCTGTGCAGCAGTGGCTCTGCAATTCAACTAAAGAAGAACAATTCAGAAGTTTAAGCAACATAAGCACATGAATAGCCATTGTCTGACTCCAGTGAGGAAAGGTTAGTGGACCACATGGAAGCCCTGGAAAGCCAGATGGTAACTGCAAGCGAGCATCACTTCTTTTCAAACGTGGGCTGTGCTATATCATCAGTTGACCACATGAACCATAATCCATAAAAAAAGACAAAGCCCAGCCACTGCTTTGCTGATAAAAAGTAGTTTTAGGAACCAAAAGCTCATCTCCTGTTGAAGGCACTATGCTCAACAGCAGCATAGTTGCAACCTCAGGACCAGGCATACCCCACTACTATATATAGAAACAGCTCTTTCTTCTCCAAAGAAATAGAATTTAGCAAGCTGTTTCTCCCAGAATTTAAAGACTTGTGGTATTCTTCTTAAGTTCTTCCGATCCAAACTTTTTATACTAAATTGGCAACAAAGCTAGGCCTAGATATAAAGAAAATATTAATTCTGACACATCAATTTAAATTCATGGACACATTTTTAAACATTTTTATGATGACCTGCATGGTGTATAGTCCATCGTCTACAGAAAGAAATATTCAGAATCTTTAAAAATTAATATCCTCTCATCACATAAGAGTTAGCAGAGTATAAACTATTTAATCTCAACTCAGTGTTGCTTAAACACTAATATGTTTTAAGTCACTATTAGATTTAATAAGTCATTACTACTGGAGACCAAAATCAATCTAGCTCAATTACAGCATGTGAAAAAAAAGTATTTTCTTCATAGTAAGATTTTCGTAACTTCTCACTTTTATTCCTCTACTGTGACAATTTGCCACAGTAGACAAAGAAAAGCACTTGGCAAGGACTGATAGTTTTCAATGGACTTCTCATCCAAAAGTTTTTGTGTATTTTGTGTTTAAAGTACCTGATACAAGACAGTCCACCCTTCCTGTGACTTTTGACTTTGAGGTGAAATGCTTAACTAAAGTAAAATATATTAAACAACTTACCTCTGTGAGGGATCCACAAGGCACTCCACCATGCAAGACTCTATCCAAACTATGCAGCGTGGTGGATAAAAAGGCTGAAGAGGGATTGGCAGACTTCCTTAGTTTCATTTCATAAGCCTACAAAAGGAGGGGGGGCAAAAGCAGAGGGAAACAAACAAATCAGAAAATGCCTTTTTAATGGAAATAGGAAAATTGCGTTTGCTTACGTCAACCTGATACAACTTAACACTTGCCAATGAATGAAGTATTGCTATATTCAGCGATGGTCTGCTCTTAGCTCATCATCCTTTCCTTGTATTTATATCCCATTTATAGCTCACAGAGTAAATTCAAAAGCCTTTTTTTATCTCCCTAACCATAATATTAAATAACAAGCCTTTAATCATGATGTGACAAAAGTTCTCTGCTCCTATTCAACAAGGCTTGCTTTCTACCCATAAAACTCCAAATTTGAAGTAAAATAGTATATATATGGTTACTGACCAACACAAAACCCTCACGTGAAATCTAAACCTAGAAACTCCCTAACCAATGTTCCTCATCAATCTGAAACTACCTGGGTCGAAGGTTTGCTAAACATCACTCACTCTGGCCTGAAGTCCATTTGAAATCCCATGTTTGCAAAGAATCAATCCACATCCCTTTAAAACAGCTAATATCCTCTGCTTCTGGAAGTACAGCTCTATATTGTAGGCACATACACAGCTGGTCATCTATCAACTGGCAGATTAACAGATCTTGACAACTGCTGTCTGATAACCTTCAGTATCTGCCAGGCTTCTTGGCAAAGAAATTTGATTGAATAGCAATGTGTGGATGACAGGCAAAAGCAAATGCTAGAACTCTGCTTAAAATCTCCATCTGTCTTCAATTTATTATTAACAGTTATTGATGAAAAACAAGTAATTAGCTAGCTTTAAATCCATTCAGTACAAATCATATTAATTCTTCATATCACCAACTTCATTGCAGGATGTTTGTGAATTTAAAGTTTCACAGAATTACTGCTATAATTACTATGCCAATTACATGTAATAGATTTTGACATGCATTATTTTTGTCAGGAAAAAAAAAAGAGGGTTGCATTGACCAGGGTCAGAACTGTCTGTATCCTCTCTGTTCTAAAATACACCATTTTTGACATCGTTACATGTGAATTCAAAAAAAACCAAAATCCAGCCACTGCATTGCAGCTAACATGTTCCCTTCTTGCACTCTCCCCAGTTAGTCTACCTACAGCTCATTTACATGGATGGAGAAAGTTCTCAAGAAATTCTTTTCAGGATCACTTCACTTCTTGGCACCACTTTTATATCTAAAAGAAATTCATACTGAAATTCTTATTCTTTGCTTGTATTAAACAACATTTTTTTTCTTTTAGTTGCAGGATCCAAACTAGAAGCAATTTTTACACACTGGATTGCAAGAGAGTATGACCTACTGCACTCAGAACTGATGCTGCAAGTCTGAACAATCTCATGCAGCTGTAATACCAAATAAATTTAACTGCATCAAACTAAAGTGCATCAGAGACCTAAATTTAAAAATATAGACATTATTACATTGTGCAATAAAACTGAGACACCACATGCCTCCCAGCTAAAAAGATAAGTGACAATGTTCAGCTTTTTCCCAGACACTGGATCAAAAACAGTATCAACACAAGCATACTTACTGTCTGCATTTTGGGAGCACAAGCTCGGCTGACTTTACAAAGAAGCTTCTGCACCTCATAGTAGCTACGTCCCGTCACTTTCATTAGCTCCAAGAGGGAAAGACATAAAAAGTCCTGAAAGATTATAGGGCAGTTCATAGAGATTAACCTAGAAATCCAGGCTGGGGACTAAACTGATGCAATCTATACAAAACTAGTACATATTCCACAGGTTTACCAACTCTGCCATGTTATACGCTACTACGCTGTACCTCTCCCAACTTTTGCTCATACAGTATATTCAAGGAAATTGTATTCATATTTTAAAGGACATGAACTAAAAAGGACCAAACAGTCAAGATCTGTGTGATGGAATTGCAACAAGATAAAACCTTTCAGTCCACCCGAAAAACACTGAAAACATATTAAGCCTTCCAGATTGCAGTCAGTCCTAGGCTTAGATCCCATTTTTATGATACGTACTATTGAAATATATAGGGCTTCTTTACTCTCTTTAGGTAAGCACTCATAAGGACAACTTCAGAACGTGCTGCTGAATCAACCCATAACTGATAATTTAGCATCTCAGCATATTCACACACTAGATTATGTAGGATACATGTGGGTTTGTGAAGTGTGCACAAATGGTTGTCTCACGCCATACAAGCAAGCAGCTGCACATTCCTGCTAAAATAGGGTTCTTTAGAAGTGAAGGTATGACAGAATTACAGAGTGGATAATGTTGGAAGGGACCACAGTGGGTCATCTGGCCCAAACTCCCTGCTCAAGCATCATCCAAAGCACGTTGCACAGGATTGTGTCCAGATGGTTCTTGAACATTTCCAGTGAGGGAGACTCCACAATCTCTCTGGACAAACTCTTCCAGCACTCAATCACCCGCACAGTAAAGAACTTCTTCCTCATGTTCAGGTGGAACTTCCTGTGCATTGATTTCTGCCCATTGTCTCTTGCAATATTGCTCAGCACCACCAAAAAGAGGTGATGATGGATCCATGCTCTGACACCCTCCCTTCAGGTACTTATAGACATCGATAAGGTCCCCTCTCAGTTGTCTCTTCTTGAGGCTGAACAGGCCCAGCTCCCTCAGCCCTTCCTTATAGCAGAGATGCTTCAGTCCCTTAATCATGTTTGTCACCCTCTGCAGGATCTTCATGTCTCTCTTGTCCTAAGAAGCCCAGCACTGGACACAGCACTCCAGATGTGCCTCCCCAGGGCTGAGTAGAGGGGCAGGATCACCTCCCTTGACCTGCTGGCAATGCTTTTCCTAATGTAGCCCAGGATACCACTGGCCTTCGTGGCCACAAGGGCACTGCTGGCTCAGGGACATCTTGCTGTCTTTCTCTGCAAAACTGCATCTGCAACTTCCCTACCTGCACAGGGGTACTAAAGACATACAAGTTTAAATGTTTTAGTTAGGCATCTATCATTTTAAAACTCTCTTTTACAAGGCAGCGGGCCAAATGGAGTCTGAAATGACCCCTACTTTATAGAAAGAAAAGCCCCCTGTTTAATTAAGCTACAAAAAAGTGAACACAACATTCATTAAAACAACACACACAAACAAAAAACCCCAAAACACTACCAAACCAAATTCAACCACAAAAGAGCCATGCCCTACAAACAAAATAACCCTTTCACCTGACAGGTGGTGATCTGATAGCGACTGAGCCTTTCACACAGCTCCTGAGACAACTGTGCTCTTCTTAGTTTCTTAGCAGCCATGCCCCCCAGTCTACTGAGCAAAGAAACAAAAATAAGTTTAAAAGATTATTTGAATACGACTGTGTGGACCTAGCTAATACGACAAGCTAATTACACTAGCTCCTAGCTAAAGAACAAGAAAGTGTGCACATATATATGCTACAGACTTCCCATGCAACTCTGTCACATCCATCTTCACAAGATGGAAACTTTATTGCCCTCTCTACAAAATCCTCCATAAACAGGAAGGAACCCAAACGTTTCACGCTCCCTCCGCCGCCCAGCCCAGCTGACGCCGGCGCCTGCCTCCGGAGACCCAGCCCGGCCCCCTCTCGCCCTCGGCAGCACCGCGGGCACCAAAAAACCCGCTCCCCCCACCAAACCAGCCCCTTCCCCGCGACCCGGCGGTCTCCCGCCCCAAACCAGCCTCAGACCCGGGGGTCTCCCGCCCCAAAGCAGACTCGCCCCCGCGGCTCGGGGGTCTCGGCCGGGCCGGGCAAGCCCCGCCCCAGCAGCAGCGCGGCCCCCACGCACCTGAGAACTTTTTCAAAGGTTCCCCGCGGCTCGCGCGAGGGGGTGGGGCCGCCGGGCCAGGCCCGGGCTCGCGATTGGCTGCGCTCTCGCCAATACCCGCGCAGCGCTGACAGCCGGCGGTGCGCGGGGCATGTTGGGAGCGGTAGTTCCCGGTAGTTCCCTGGAGCGGGCGGGAGCGTAGCTGCTCGTGATGGCGGGGCGAGGCTTTCCGAGAGAGCGCCGTCTTGCATCCGCTCTGTCCGGAGACTCCTCTCCTTTGCGGGAAGTGAGGGCCCGACGGGGTGTTCAGTGTTCGTTCTACTCGTGAACGAGCCTTGCGGCGTTTCTGTGCTGTACCCTACAAATTCTGCCCGTCCTCTGCACAAAAGCATCTACAACACCCGAAAGTCTCCACCATGGAGAGTGCCATGCACGCTGTCAGTTGTTAGTAAAAAATATTAGAATTATGTTCTTGTCTTCAGATTTAGGACTGTGGGAGAAATGCCAGCTGCGGGAGAAATGCCCCATAATGGGAATCACAGAATCAATTTGGTTGGAAAAGACCTCTGTGATCATCGAGTCCAAACTGTGACCAAACACCATGGTGTCAAGTAGACCATGGCACTGCATGCCACATCCAGTCTTTCCTTAAACACCTCCAGGGATGGTGACTCACCTTCCTGGGCAGCCCATTCCCATGTCTAATCACCCTTTCTTTGGGAAATATTCTTCCTGATATCAAGCCTAAACCTCCTCAGGTACAGCTTAAGACTATTTCTTCTTGTCCTGTCACTTGTTACCTGGGAGAACAGGCCGATCCCCACCCGGCTACAGCCTCCTTTCATGTAGTTGTGGAAAATGATAATCCCCTTAGCCTCCTTTTTTCCAGGCTTACCGACCCCAGCTCCCTTAGCTGTTCCTCATTGAACTCCAGACCCTTCACCAGCTTTGTTGCCCTTCTCCAGACATGCTCCAGTATCTCAATGTACTTCCTGAACTGAGGAACCAGACACAGTACTTGAGATGTGGCCTCACCAGTGGCCACAGGGAAAGAATCATTTCTCTAGTCGTGCTGGCTGCACTATACCTGATATAGGGAATTTCTGAATGTAACAGGGAGAAGCAATCATCAAATATGACTGACCTGAATGTCTATGGGGTGAGTTTTCCAACTCACTCTAGGCTATATTAGAAAGTATTGAACTTAGTACTGTGTATAAGTTATCTGAATAATCTTTACAGTACTAGAAATTAACCCAACTGAAGAAATAAATGGGCCAAATTACCTGGACATCTAACTGTGAGAGTGTGCATTGGGAACTGCATGGCCGGACTTTTGTGTGTTCTGAAAAATAAATGCCACAGCAAAGCTGCAAAATACAGAACACTTCAGCCACTCTTACAAATGAGTGAACAGCAGAAACACCAAGAAGATATCATGAAATGCCCAACAACCATAGTGTCAAAAAGGGTCAATGGAATTAGTGTTTCTTTCATACCCTGCAGGGAGCTTAGATGCCCAAAGAAGTCCAGAGGATTTAAGAAGCTGGACAGGGAGTAAGCAGCCCATACAAAAGCAACTCAGAGCTGTAGTGAAAAGGTAGCTGAACAGGGAGAGATGGCATGGAGGAAGAGCTCCTCCTAGTGTAGTTGACCTTTAAAAGTTGTCTTGAAAAATGTAAGTCACAACTGAGAAAAGCTGTCTAAGGAAAGGGAAAAGATGTCTGTTGCTGCAGTTTAGTTTCAGTGTAAGAAGGAGGACATGAGCATAATATTACTCATCATGAACTACTATTTTCTCCTTGGTACAGGGGTAGCAGAGGCCCTACCTTCAGCCAGAGGAGAAGGCAGCATTGCCTTGATTTTTCTTTCCTCCCACAAATGCATCAGGGCTTTCTCTTCACCTCCAAACCAACAGGCTTCCTCTTCACTTTCTACACGAACAAAATACCTGTATTAAACCAGAGACCTGTTTTGGGATGTTGAGCAAGGGAAGAAAATCTTACCAGCCAAGTAGTTTAGAAGATTTGTGAGCAAAATCAATATACCCAGATGCCTCTCCTGAAAGTTCTTTGACTCTCATTTCTCAGAGGTGTCATGACTGTTCCACTCTCTACTTCTCAGACATGTAGATAAACCTTTAAATCTACTATCAAATGATTGTGTATCATCTTTTCTGGGTAACTTGAGAAAGGTAATATTCAGGGGATAACCAGAAATGTGTTCACACACACTCAGTTTCTGTCAATGTTCCTAAGCAGCAACATGGCAGGCAGCTCCACAGCTTCCCTATGTTTCAGTAGGTCAGCAGTCTCTAGAGAATCAGGGCCCTCTGCAAACAGCTGTGCTCTGTGACCTTGGTCAAGCCCCTTCACAACGAGCGTGTCTGTTTTCCATCTCGGCTTTGCTTTTACCTTTTTAGTCTGCAAACAGAGTAAGTAGTGCCGGTCCAATAGACTTACATGTCAGGCACGATACAGCAGAGAACTGCTCTAGTCTAAGCCTTTTGCTGCTTCTGGAACTTATAATAAGAAGGGATTAATAAAGCTAAGAGACAATTACTTTATAAGAACTGAGTTTCACCACATTAATATAAGAAGGTCGTTTAAACTGGCAACACTGGAGGAAGACTTACAGAAAGGCAAATGAGGTTTCATAGAAGCAGAATGATCTAACATCAAGCACAAATTACAATAAAAAAGGGAATGGTGATTAGCTTGCTAAGGGGAAGCAGAAAGGGAGAGAGTCTGATTTGAAGGACATATGATGAAATGCTTATCAGCTCTTACCCAAATAAATACTCAGCAGTTAGTAATTCTGCAAATCTCTAGAACTGAAAAGATAATGGCAAAATGTTTCCTTTCTGGAACAGATTCCACAGAAAAGTTTCTTCCTCAAACCCAAGACAGCCTTTTGTGAGCATTTTCAGATAACAGTTTGCATTCTGGAATATTTCAGATGATTCACATAATTACTAACACAGTGTAAGCTCACTAATACTGACTACAATCCTCAGGTTTATTACTAATTTCCAACTATCAATTCTTGCCTTAAAATTAGCAGTGTTCCCCTACTCCTGTGAAAGTGTCTCCCCAAAAGAGCTTACTCCAGGAGAATACAGGAACATTTCTGACGCCCAAGGGTAATTCAGATATTCAGGGCAATTCCCTACCTTGTGCTTGCTTACTAGTGTCTAATTAGTCTAATATATTCTTATTCCTTGGAGTTGTCTACTTGATGCCTACCACATTCTTTAATAGAAAGAAACAACCCATGAGCTCCAGAGACTGAAAAACAGTTATAGACAAGCCCATGCTTTCCTGGGATTAAGGTCCCAAGGGGTTGCTCACTAACAGTACACAAAGGAACCTCCAATGAAGTATTCTCTCTGTGTCTGTCTTCCCAAAGGAGTTGGAGATTTACTTCCAACCCTTTGAGGTTTCCCCATCTCAAAAAAAAGAAATTAAAAGGATCTCAGAAGGAGGCCTGCACCCTGGTTAAAAATGCTTTCTTTACCAAGCTGTCCGTATCAGTACAGCTTTAGCAAAGCGACTTCAACTTGAGATTTTGCCAGATGCATCTTCTCCAGGGATGGGGTGGAGGGAAAGGAAATGACCTTTCTGTTGTTTCTACAAGCTGCTGCCATTGGCTATACTAAACAAATCAAGAACAACAGACCTGTGAAAAAGTAACCCATCTTTTCATTTTGACTTACTCTCCCCCTCCACTAGTCCTCTGTACTGCCTGTAGACTGGATAAATGCTTCTTTGCAGGCAGTTAACCTTTTTCCTCCTGCTCAGGAAGGATTAAACTCAGTTATAATGAATCCTCCACAGGTATTAGTGAGGACCTGTCTGGTCACACACCTTAACACCCAGGAAAAATATTTTTTTTTCCTCAGAACAGGCAGAAGGCATTTATCTGTTTTCTGCCTCTTCACACATGCTGCTGTGAATCCAGAATTATCCATAACCCTCAAAATGATTTCAGAAATACTCAGGAGCAATGTAGAGTTTTTTGAAAGGGAGTGTCTGTACCTCCTACCCTTCTTACAAAAAAGCAGACTAGCCACGTTCATTGCTATTGCAGGCAGAAGGACAGACCCATCTGCACGTTGCAGCTTTGAAAAATTCAGCTGCATTTGCTTTCTGCCCAAACCACAACAAACAAATTGAGAGACTTCAGGGATTATTCCACTTTTAGCCTGAACTCATCTAAGAAGATTACACTCCAAGATCAGCCTCCTACTTCATTTAGCTTTTCCTGGTTAAAGCGACAGGAGGAGTCATTCAAGTCTTTGGACTTTTTCTGTTTCCCTGTTAAGTTTCTGTTAGATGAGAAGGCCATGAACTGATACAGCAGCACCACAATAGTCTGTGTGGAGTTGTTGTTACCAGAGCAGATCTTTACCTGTACATGCTAAGCCCAATTTACCCTACATAAAAGAAACCTGACCTCTTCCTGCCTTTCACCTGTGCCTTACCAGCACCCCTTTTTTACTGCCTTGTCTCAAGCTTCTGCTTACTGAAGTTGCTGCAGTCATCCCAGTAGTGATGTCTGCAATCACAAGGCCTTGCCATTCTCAACACAGAATTTCCTGCAGCTTTCCCTGAGATGCTGAGGTAGACCAAGAAGTGAAAAATATCACACTAGTGGGCCTTTAGGAGCATTGTGATCCCTCACAGCAGCCAGCCTCTATTGAGAAGCTGCAATTTGACTAGAAAAATCCAAGTACCTCACGGTGACCAGTAGCTAAAGTGCACTGTCATCACACTCAGACACTATGAAATTAGCACTGATGGTGCCTGATTTTAGCAATTAGGGTAGGACATCTGTAGCTTTCAGATACAGCCCTCACTCCATCTGTAGAATTCTTCAGTGGTGAAAAGAGACAACAGGAGCCAGTGGACTCAACTGAGAGTCGGATAACACCAGCAGAGAAGCGTAGATCCCAGACACTCATCTCTGTGCTGTTGTCAAAAGTGGGGGAAAAGGAGTCTTCACTTTGTGATGTTACCAATCGATAGCCCTGATAACCCAGCAGCTGAACTGAGCCCAGTAGATCTTATTTCAAACAACAAACACACAAACCAGCAAGCAAACCGTCTGGAACATTTCATTCCTATAATTGTTTCAGTCTGGGTTCTTTGGCTGTTGCATGCTTTTCATTCTACTTATTTTTAAAGTAATGAATGAGATCCTTATAGCTAGGACTACAGAAGAAACTGCTCCAGACATCCTCACCATACTCCCCAGAAGATGTTGCTGAAATGTTTCCAAAGGTGGCCGAGTGGCCTGGAAGACAGAAGAAACCACCAAACATGGGCAGAGAAAGCATAGGAACGTCTTCACTCCCACAGTGCTTGCCCCTGGAAGAATGAGACATCTTCATGCCCTGCAATTGGACATTACTCACTTTCACACACCACCTACAAGGAACTCAGCAGTCTCAAACAAGATCAAACCAGAGACCCAGTGTCCTGTGTCTTAGCAGTGTTGAAGAACAGATGGAAGAGATCTCTTAGTGGATAATTATAGAAGATTTAACCACAGAGGAAAGAAGAGATCAAGTTAATTCTGTGGTGATTATTTTTTTACCTTGAAGCATGGATACTTCTTATCCATTTTGGTGGGATGAGCACACAGCAAATATATTATATTATATATTTAAATATATATTCAAATATCACTCCAGGACTCCAGTACCACAAACTCAATTACTAAACAGAGTATCCAGGCAAGCATGTTTGTCGCTCACTGTTTGGGCATGATGCTATAGCTATGATCACATTATCCTCACCCCATATTGACTACCCATGAAAAATTGATTTTACAGAGCCATAGCTATTTTTTAAATAAATCACTACAGCAAATTGTATTAAATTAACTATGCAGAAAATTAAGCCTATACTTAATTGAAGCAAGAAGCTGAATGCATGATTAGCTGTTTTGCTGAACCAGGGTCCTATTAATTCTCTAATAATTGAACTTTTGTTTCAGTGGTCTTTATGATATAGGCTTATAAATCTGCATGAAGCATCAGAGTCCAATCCAATTCAGTCATTGAAGGGATATTTTCCCAAACCTCAGGAGTTTTCACACCAAAAAGGGAAAGGGCATGAAATAAGAACACTTCCAGCCTTGGAAAATAAAGTGCACCATAAGGAAAGGTGTCACTGAGCTGACAGAAGATAGAGACATCATGCATTCATCACCAACTTTCATCAGCCGTGCTGTCATGGCAGCAGCAGGGAACAGGTGTCTCCTGGGCTGTGTGACTCAACAGCCGTATGGTACCAAAAGTTTGATTCAATGGCTCTCATTCAGCTTCCACTGCGAGCTGCGTGTTTCTGTGACCTCGCACCGGGGACTGACCAACTCACATACAAAGGCCAAATAATTTTTTAAAGCCTCTGATCTGAGCTGGCTTGATTTTAGGGCTTCCAGCTTGAAATACTTTCAGCCCCAGGGGTACACAGCTGACATACTTCTAGCAGAGCAAAGTGAAGAAAATCAGGAAAGAGATGTCCCAAACTGGTAAAACTTGAGTCACTCTAAATCTGTGGTCACTTTTCAAATATCTGGGCTTGAATGATAAGATCAGGAATGTAGACAAGTCATCAGGGCTGGGGAATGGTCAGATGAGAAAGATGACTTGTTTGTCTTAACTCTCGATGTTATGTTTAAAACATAGCAATATTTAAATGTATCACCCAACTTCCTTCTTACATTGGTGAGGATTCAGAATAAGGTCAATTAAATGAATAAAGTTATACAAAGTCAGATTAAGAACAGAATCAGAGGTTTAGGTATTAAAAATACGGACCATAAACACACAGTTTTGGTTGTTTCTTTCTCTCTGCCTTTAATCTGACAGGGACAAAAAGAAGCTGGGAAGATGAATGAATGCCAGATGTGAAGAAAATCTTTGGACTTTCAATTTCCTATTATAAACCAGCACTAGAATAGTAAAAAGCAGCAGAGGTCAGAAATGAGATACAGGGGGGAAAAGGCAGCATGCACACTCTTATTCCAGGGATAATGGTCTCAATCTGCTGTGTAGGAAAAGAGATGCTGGGAGAGAAAAGCCAGAAACAGCAGAATGTTTTACAGGGCAAGGGAGGGATACTGTTAATTGTACTGAATCTATGTATGGTTCACCCTGAGGTTTTGTAGCTGTAATTCTGAGAGCCTGGCATCTGCCGTCCTACACCACAGTCTTTTACCTAACCCACAGAGCGAGTGCACATGCCTGCTTTGCAGTTTGGGAAGAGTCAGAAGATGAAGTACAGTTCTGGAACCACGCAGAAACCAAGAGTTCTGTCTCCATCCCAGCATACCCAAGAAGGGCAGATGTTTGATTTCTGTTGGATTAAGCTTTTGGCTAGAGATTAAACTTTGTTGTGGGTTAGCTGCTTATCCTAACTGGATAGCTTGCCTTCCTATCTGCCAAAAATGCTTAGAGTAACATACTGGCTCTTTTCATGCAGTCTGTCAACAATCGAAATCAACACATAACATCAAAACTACATATTTTAAAAGAAATGGGAAAAGAATAGGTTGGGGTGGGCAGAATTCTCTCAGTCTTTTCTCCCCACTGCTAACTTGCTCTGCTTACAAGTGCCTCCATTTCAACTTCTTCCTGTTCAAAACAGTAGAAAAAAGGAAATTGCTGACACCACTTCAGCCACAAAAGTGTGGATATTGAGGGCATCCAAGAAGAGCAAGGCTTTCTTCATATACACCAAGATGGGAGGACTGATGACTTGGTAAAATGAAATTTATTATCTACATTCCACCTCAGAAACACTTCCTGACATTTACTGTTTCTGGACCATGAAAGTCTGTGCACAAGGGTGGGCGGAACATAGTGAGGCAGTTCATGTTTTTAGGCCAGCAGCACTGGAAAGCCATACTGATGCCCCCCATGGCTCTGCAGGCTTTGGAGAGCACCTGCAAAAACCAGCTCCTTTCTCTTGTGCAGATTTCAGCACTTGAGGTAAATCCTGGTTTCCCTGGTTAATGTTCTTTTCTTAGTAAAACACTCACAGAAATTTGAAGCAGCTTTGTCTGAGACAGGATTTAGTAATAAGTGAGGTCCGTGTTCCCCTTGGTTCTAATCCAGTGCTGTTACTGATTTCACCATTCAGTGAGCGTAAAACATTATTCCCTTTCGTGGTGGGTTTGTGTTTCTTAG